>QEOY01134252.1:32212-128546 GCA_003123805.1 Juglans sigillata
TTGTAAACTAAAAATCATAAAATAACCCAATTAAAAAAAATCCAAAAATTTTAAAACAAGAGAATAAATTTTGAATCAATAAAAATAATTTCTTCATTAAAATTACACTAAAATATGGGGTGTTACATAGGTAGCTTTGAGTTTGCGCCAGGCCCCTCAGCATTTTTACACTGAGATACAATCGGTCTTGCTGGTCCAGTGACAGCTGTTTGAATGGCAAGAAGATGTAGTCGATCTTGCCGAATCCAAGTTTTGTACTCTGGATCATCGGCTGGTGGGCATGGATGAGTTCCATCTACAAATCCCATGAGATCATACCCAAGGAGAAGGTTTGTCATTTGTGAGTTCCACATTGAATAGTTTCCTCCTTTGGAAAGTTTATGAGGAATAAGTGTGGCTGTGTTGATCGAGAAGACATGTGGGGAGGAAGGGTTTCCACTACTGGACATAACCGTGACTTCACTTGATTCAGTCATGGTTGAAGAACTAGAGCGAGATGAAGACATAGCCTAGAGCTCTGATACCATGAAGAGAAGGTATTTATCTTGTCTTATTTGATTCCAAATGGTACATAGCTTTATACACGTAAATGACGAAAGTAGATAAGGAAACTAACAGAGGAAATGAATTCTAGAGATCAGCTAAATATATACACAATAATTACAGAGCAAGTAAAGATTATTTCCATATAATTGGAATCGAGAATCGATGAGAGACTTGTGGCTTGACTTGAGGAGTAATGGATGGCTTGACTAGAGGAGCAATGGACGTTGGTAACTTATCATGTACATCACGAGAAGGCTTCGGCAGAACTCGAATAGCAAGATCAGAATTTTGTCCAAAAATACCCTAGGAGGGGCTTTTTATAATAAAGATAAAATTACGTGGACAAGGGGCACGTCGGAAGAGCACCCAGGAACTACATATAAGGACTGTATGTAGAAGGACTCGGAGTGAAATACATCATCTTTCTTTTTTGAGTTTTTATATAAATTTATTGGGTCTTCCAATTATAAGAAACGTGGCTTATTTTAAATATCCAAACTATATTTGAATTCCTAACAATTTATAAACCTTTTGGATTTATAATATATTCTTTAAATTTTATAGATGATATTAATGTATGTAGGTGAATGACTGTAACATACCAGTCTTGGATTTAGGGTATATAAGTAAATTTCCTAGTAAAATTTTTATTTTTCTATTATTATTATGATTATAATTTTATCAGAATTTATAATTACTTTATTTTTTAATAATTACTATTATAATTTTAGTTGAAATTTGCTAGAGTTTTGTTTTAATAGTGATTAATAAATTGTATCAGATTTACGTTCACTACGGTTTGGTTTGAAATTTAAAATTTATTTTTCTCTATCTCTGCCGAACCTCATCTCTGATTTTAGCCTCTGAATTTAAACACTTTAAACCTCCAAGTTTCATCCATATTTTTTCAAATTTGTAACCCTAACCTCATACTCATTCTCATCCCGTAGTTTGTAAATCCGAGTCCTAATAGGAGACCAACTCTCATCAGAAAAAATCCTACCATATATCCTCCCCACCGTCTTTAAAATCCCACAAAGAATATATGTTTTAAACACACGAAAATACGAAGAAACTCACTTGTACTTAAGCTTTCTTCTCTGTCCAGCAGCCACCGCAGCAGACCACCCTCTCCTCGGCCACAGAAACCGCCGACCAACGCAACCCTGTCGAACCCACTCCTTTCCGGTAAACTCACCGCCATCGACCGCCAATTTTCTCTCTTCCTCTCTTTTGTTTTCGGTTTTACAGTTCTCTCTCTCTCTCTCTCTCTCTCTCTCTCTCTCTCTCTCTCAACATCGCACCTCTCTGCTCAGGAACCCAGCCGCGTCGCCGTCCACTTCCAGTCACGCCGTCGACTATTTCCGGTCGCCCAAGTCGCCAAATCAGCCTCTCTCCCTCGGTGAGTTTCAGTCCCATCGCAGATCCCCCTCACTCTCTCAAACTTTCTATGTTTATTTTGTTAGTCATGTATGTTGTTTCTAGAAGAACCCTTACGTTCTTGATGGGCCTTGGGCCCTAGGCCTTTATGTGCATGGGATGGACTTATTTCTTTTTGTTAGGCTCATCTAGTATTATTATTATGGCCAGATTTCAACTCTTACAAAATTCTAATGATATTTGAATGGACTTATATTTATCTAATGATCTTTAAATGGACTTGTATTTTAAGTTGGGTTTGATCTTATTTTAATTCAACAACAATTTTAGTAATTTTATTGGGCTTAATATTTTAAAGGTTATTTTTTAATTAAATAAATATATTAGTCAAAGATCATTTTTAATGAAGTATTTAAAGAATTTGAATTATATTTCAAGGTATATTATTGAGACTAATATTTTGCTAATATCCCTTTGTCTATTTAGTAGAATTTAATAAAATTATTATGTTAAGAATATTTAAACAATATTAGTATTTATTAGGTTTCTTATAAGATTTAATAATTATGTTAAGAAATGAAACTTAGTTCAAGAATTTAAGTTTTATGAATTATTTTAAAATAGCTCGAGGATTTGATTAAATTATAAATTAGTATTTAAGTAATTTAAATACTAGGATTTATTGATTATAGTGTTAAACAAAATATTTGTTTGACTATCTTTTAGATTGTGAATTTAATTAAGATATTAGTACTTATTTGTTTCCAAACAAATTTAGTGATAGTTATTATTGTATATAGGTCTCAAGTTACGAAGTGTTATTCAAGAAGAAGCGCAACGAGGTAAGTAATTTGATCACAAATTAGGATCATCACAGTTCAGCTTATAAATAAGTATTATTCAAGCCAGTTCATTTCCAGCCAATTATTTATGCACTACTCACGTCATATGCAAACATGTTATCCAGCATAGCATATGATTTTATCATTCCGCATCATGTTTAAATTCAGAAATTACGATTATGTATGTAATATGTCATGCATCTCATGTGTATAAGACACGTAAGCCATCTTAAATTCAAGTGCAAGATAAAATCAGATCAGTTAATAAAATGACCATTCAGATGCATGGTACCAGTGTAGTTCAGTTTTAGGGTGGATGTGCAAGCCACGAACTCAGTCGTGGTCTACCATTGTATGCCAGAATACTATCAGCGGCTCCCCTTGCTGCAGCGGGATGTGGGATCGGTGCACAACCTTGCACACAGGGTTAAGTGTGTTGGCTAGTCAGATAAATTAATTAAATCAGTCAGATCAGTCAGTTAATTCAGTTAAATCAGTCATACATAACATAAGCATCAGTATGAATAGTCACGAATTTTAAACTCTCAGCATGAAAATTTTTATGAAAACTTTATGTTTATTATGTTTACGTTGTGATGGATTTCTTGTTGAGTCTTCAACTCATTTTAATTTGTTTTCATGTTTTTAACCACTCAGGTGAGGATGATAACTACAAGCAGGCAGGCCAGGAATAGAAGGAGCAGTTAATTTTAGTTTCAGATTTTCTAAAATAAAACATGCTTTTATGACATGAATTTATTCAGTTTATTCATTTAATATTTTTGGAAGACATTTTATTAGACTTTTTTCTACAAAATAAATTTATAATTTCATTTATGAAATTTGAGATCTCTTGTTGGGTTTATTTTTATAAAAAATATGTGACACACCTAGCCTACGGGAAGGGGGTGTTACAAGGACAGAGAAAATGAAAAAATGTTTTGCGGAAAATAAAAAGATAGCAATCATGTAATTGAAGTAAATTTATTATAAAACGTGTCTATAACTTAGTGCAATAAAACTAATTAATTTAGCTCGACATGAATGCAAATGATCTTTCACAAATTATAGAGATTTAAACTCGACTCATAGTCATTGATGATCCGAACTTAATTGAACCAGCACGAACTTAAATGAACAACATGAATTGTCAACCCTAGCAAGTCCCATTATCTCTTTAACGTTGTCATATTACTGGATCCCTAATTTTTTAGCCCATAATGGATCTCAAGCCGAAAACTGAATAAGTGTACAAAGAAATATTGTTTGATCCAATGCAACAGGTCCAACAAAATGGATGTCAAACCCAAACCGAATCGGTGCACAAAGAAAAGATTGTTTCGGCTCAATGCAAGAGGGCAATGAATCGCGTTTCGGAAACTGACGGTGAGCTGACGTCGGCAAACGAGAGAGAGATATCCTTACTTAGGTCTCCTCGATGAGCAATAGCAAAATACATAGGTTTTGTCCAGAATCTGGGCACCTTCCTTTGCATAGAAAATAGTTATCATCGATACCAACGCAAACGTCCAATGGCTCACAAAGTAATAAGGCTGGCAACTTCTGCATGTCTTGCCAAAAGGGAAGTAACAAACACAAATGGTCGCCAACTGGCCTAGGCAAAACTCAAAAATATATATAAGGTTGTTGATGGGTTGACGCTAGAAGCAACAGATTTCGAAGCCAACGTGCATCAGAGCGCGCATCGATCTTCAAAGGTGATACATACAAAACATAACATGGCTTCTCCCAACACCGCAGTAGCATTTTTTGCAGCATTTTTTGCAGTTTTGGTTATGATGGTTGCTGCACATAGGGATGACTCGTACCTCAGGTATCTTGCTCCTGGCCCTACCCCAAATGCTTCCACGACCGTCCTCCCATATTCAACAATGGCGACTGGATTCCTTGCCTTGATTGTTACTTTTCTTGTAGTGATCGGGACGAGGGTCTAAGCATGGTTGTCTTGGCAGCTCGATATCGATCACTTCGTGGTTTGGGGTTTTTGTTGTTGTTTGCGTGCACGACTACTTGTGAATTTCACTTATTAGCTTATAAGATTAACTACGTATAAACGTACCTTTCCTTTGCTATGAAATTTGGTGGGATCTACAATTGGAAAAGCATATGCTTTTTTTGTTGTCGATGATGTCTATTAATAATGCATGTGCTTATTAATAAAAGAATTATCATTCATCATCGCATGAACTTTAGGAATTATCATGAATGGGCGGGCTACTAGCTAGCTAGCCAGGCATCATTCCTTTGTTAATAAGTAAGCCACGCACTCCTAATGAAAAAATAAAAAAATAAAAAAAACCTCAGCAATTTGCACTTTCAAGCAATGTTTTGAATACCGTACCGGATGGCGTACCGGTCAAGACACTGGAACGAAATATTTCGATACCGGTACCGTTTCGTGTACCGTTTCGGAATAGTCGATATATGAATAAATTATATATATAAATATATATAACAATTATATTCTAAAATAATAGTTTATATATGAATAAATTATATATAAATACATACATACATATAAATTATAAATAGTCTAATCTAAATTGGGGGTCAAAAAATAAACTTGTAGTTTGAAAAAATGAAAAAAAAAAAAAAACACAGGCCGAAATATCGGCCGGTACCGGCCGAAATATAGGCCGGTACAGGCTGAAATTTAGGCCGAAACGGCCTGTACCGGCCGGTATTTTGGCCGGTACAGTATATATCTAGTACCTGTATCGGCCGGACGGCCGAAACGAAAAATTTCGGCCATACCGGCCGGTACGGTACGAAATTAAAAACATTGCTTTCAAGTATATCTTAATAAAAAATGCTTCTTGCAACTATCTGGGGGAGTCGGCGCGCAATCGTGGATCCCATGGAAAATGAAATGGCGCATTTTTATTTTTGAGAAAATATATTTGTAACTGTGAATTGTATAACCATCGCGTAATCGTTTTGAAAAAAATGAATAAAACATAGGACCCATATGAAAAAAATTAATTTTTTAACAGTAGACACTACTCTTTTTCAAAATGATTACACGGCATTTACGTACTTCATGGTTATATGTAAAATTACTCTTCATCTTGAGATGAATTCAAGCAAATTTCGACTGAACTGCATGGCGGGAGAAACAAAACCTGATGCATGAAAACAATGTGTTTTTTTTTTTTTTTTTTTATGCTGCAAAACGCACCGTTTTGATGACCAAAGCTCACTGACCAAGATCGAACACCATATTGATTATTTTTAATTTAATTTCAGTGGTACCAACTACCAAGTCAATGGAACACCATTCGAGTCAAATCCTCAAGGGAAAAGGAAAAAAATGAAGGGGGAAAAAACCTACATGCTGATTCGCCTCATAGACACTTCGTAAAAATGTGATATATATTTTCCCACTATAATAATTGTTACCAATGCGAGTCTATTTGTAAGGCTTTTCACTTTGCAAGTGACTGATAGGATCTTGGTTTTCTAAAAACCAACATAAAAGAAAAGAAAAAGGCTAAACAAACAGTCGGTCTCAAAGAACATGCAATATTAACATTATACATGGATATCTCAACAAAATGTGATCACATTATCATATGCATATTTACTATTATTGGAGGGAACAAAATATCTTTGGTCCAAATAAATCAAGCTCAGTCCATCAAAGAGTCCCACTAGAGGACAAATAAGAAGAGAGATGAAGATGAGACAAAAATGAGACAGAGATGACAAGAGAAAAGAGAGTGTCACAAGAAAAATATGGAATGGACGAAAAATAAGAGAAAAGTGAGAAGAAAGTAGCTAGGGAAAGCAAGTCAGGCACACCAACAAGAAGTGAAATAAAGCTATCATCCCTCACCACTTCCAAGGCCAGAGATAAAGAGGAATCAAACCGGACTTCAACGAGGGCTGGTGCTTCTTATTCTTCAACCTTACGACAGGAGCTCCAGCAACAATATCTCCACCAGAAGATAGTCATTCGATATCTATTGTATAGTGATGCTGAGAAATTATGAGAGGCTGTAAAATAAGTATATTATAGTGGACTCTCCCCTCTCCAAACCCTCGTGGACTTAAGCCCAATGCCAAACTATGTAAATTTGTGTCTCCCTCTATTTATATATTTTTTGCATTTACACACAGCTCACTGACATGGATGTATGCATAAACACCGTATAGCTGCACCAGACCATCGCCAAGGCTCCACACAACATCGATTGAGGCTCAAATCGTCATAGTGGGTCGAGAATGACTTTTTCTCCCCTTTCGACCTGTTATACTGATTTTAGGCGTTAACAATTACCATCATCATTATTTGGAAAAAGATAATAGTAGACATGCAGTCTATGAAATCATAGTTTGTTCAAAAATTTAAACCGATGAGATAAATAGATTTTTTATTTATTTTATATCTCAATAGTCAATATAGACTAAGTGATCAAATTATGAAGATGAATTACCACTTTTTTTTTAGAGCAATGAATCCTTTCTTGCTAAAGGGCCTGCTAGGGCCACCGACAAAAGGTACCGAATTGGGTAGCGAATAGTATATTGTGTGTTTTTTTAAATACTAAAACTAAAACACACACAAATGTTATAAAAAAAAAAAAGGCATTTCGGTACACTTTTTCGGTATGCTTTATCGGTGGACAAAGCATTTTCCCTTGCTAAAAGCCCTGTAAGTCACAAAAATCGTGGCCGAGTTTGGGAGGACATTGCAAAAGCAAATACGTATTGCATGATAGAATTCATTTAATGAGGAGCTCAATATAAAATATTTTGAATATACTTGATCAGAGTGTGAAGGGTCTATTCTTATATATTTGAAGTGACTTTATAAACCAACCACTTAAAATATTTGATGTAAGTGGGATTTATAGAATTTAAAATGAAGAAATCATTTCTATTTATTAGATAATAAATGGAAATTTCAATATTTTAGATAGTGATAAATGGTAATATGATAATCCTTCTAATAAAAGGGTGCAACACTATCTTCTACTCGAGACAATTACAATCAAAAAAATTTATTTTTCATTTATCTGTCAATCATTAAATGATATATCTAAAAATTCAAATGATAAAAAACAATTTTAAAAAATAGCAAATAGCACCTTTGAAATACGAAGTACGAACGGTTTGAGTTGGACCCAAGGAAAAAGGCAACAATTTCTGCAAGGATTTCGAACTCCGGAGTAAATCTGTAGTTCCCTGTCATCTGTAAAAAGAAGCTATGTATATAATTTCCGTTTCCATCCGAAGCCATCCACATTGATTATAATGTATCAACAAGATCACGCAGGGAATGCTTTCAGATTACAGGGCCAACCGTGCGCATTAAGTATTCTTGAAGCAGAAGATAATGGTCAAGGCTAGGAAGCATGTGGCACCACGCCTTTAATGAAGGGCTGCTGAACCTGAATAAACCGAAAACAAAACAGCTCCTGATCTATCCCTACTAATTCCCTAAGGTAAATTAACCACATTTAGGGAAAACAAATGAAATCGAACTGCTTGCTACGAGCTACCCATGACCTGGAAGCAGGAATTTCTTGCCATATTTTCCCATTTTCTTTAACCCAAAAAATATATCCCATTCAACAAGTTGCGGAAATGGAAGTACATGAATAAATTAGGCAATTTACAGGTATGATGGCCAGCCATAGGTGATACTGAGAGAAAATAGCAAGAGAATGGCCAAGGCAAGGGAAAGGAAGAAGGAAGGCAAAAATCCTACATTACAACGAGCGATAGTGTCACCCTCGAAATGCTAGAATGCGCCATTCCAGTGGAATCATCAGGATCAATATACTAGGTTGCTGCAATTGCTTATTAGCCGCGTACTTTGCGTGTGGAGATGCCAAACCATTGCAACGGATATATGAGTGCAGGCTGCCTGATTTAGTTTCACTGGAACATTCCTAATAATTTAATCAATATGGTAAACCAATATCAAAATGGGAACGCAAAATGTCCACAAAGAAATGGTATGTTACAAATCTCACCCTCTTCAGCAAGGCTTTCTCTTGTCAACCTTCAGGTGAATATTATACCATTTCTTTTTCTTAGGCCGATCCCTTGTTGTAGATCTCTTCTCTCTCACGTCTTCATCTTCTTTGGCTTCCTCGAAGGAACCTTTGTTCTTGCTCTTACTGGTACTCCGCTTCATTGGAGGAGCAGTTGTGTACGATGCATGTATTTCATTCCTTTGCTTGAGAAGCTCATCAATCTGCAAAAGAAGCACACAGAAAGAGCAAGCAAAATCAACGTACTAAAACCTCACTTCTGAAACGGAGCTTAGGCTTCTTCTTTCTTCTTATTTTTTTATGATAAGAGTTTAGGCATGATAAACTCACTGCTTGCATTTCTTGTGCATATCTACTAGTCATCTCAGTAAATTGTGCCAGAACCTGTTAACAGAGTGAAAATTAACAAAAAGAAATATTTGTGTGTGTGTGTGTGTACAAAGCATACACAATGATTATTTCCAAGTCTAGACCTCTCGGTATTCAGTTTCAAACTTTGATATTTCCACTCTTTTTGTTAGAATTTGAGCTTCGACAGCTCTAAGATACTCCTTCTCTTCTCTGTAAGGTGCAGCACAAAGAGCCTCTATTGTGTAACTTGCACTTTTAAAAAAGTTGTCACCTGGAATAAATAGACCAGAAGAGTAAGGCGGTTGTCACATTCAATGCATGTAGTCAAGAAATATAATAAGCTTAACGGGAAACACCTCAACTAACTGACCATAAACAGCAAAGAAATGGGTGCCAGACTTCAGTTCAGTTATTTCGCATGGCTGAAATCCATCCAGCTTTTTGAAGAAGGCAGCATCAGGATCTTTTGCAGCAGCCATCTGGTGCAAAGAGAAAACAAAAATCAGACAAAAAATTATGGACACAATGGAAGTTGAAGAGTATATTCATCAGCTCACTGAAGTTGTCGTCTGATCCAATCGATAAACAGGAAAGCCAAGAAAATACATTCCAGCAGATGTGATCTTTCCCGTCTTGACACTTTCCTCCTACAGGAATAATTGTATATATCTTGAGCATAAGAAACAGACTGTTATATACCATGCAAAGCAGCAAATGGCAACAGCATGAGAAAAGGCTAATTTGTGCCTTAAGGTCCTAAAACATATAACCCACCCGTGGGTAGCCCAAGTGGTAAGGGCGAACTTGTGTGAATGAGCCCCATGTCACAGGTTCAATTCCCCCTGGGATTAAACTGAGATTTAAGTGGGAGGCCATGGTAATGGGTTGCTGTGCTTGTCTCCCCGGAGGTTTAGGTTCCATGGGTGAGTCCTAAGGAATCTACCGTGGGGTGGTTCCTCTGTCATAAAAAAAAGGTCCTTAAAACATATATGATACATTACAAGGGTTCATTTGTGATACAAAAGATATCATAGTTGTTACCCTATGATGTTTGTGTGGGTATATACAGCAGTGCAGCTGCTGAATACAAGCAATGTAACCCTGTTCTTCATCACCCCCACTCTCTCTCTCTCACAGATACACTAGCATGCATGCATGCACACACAGAACGTTTTATTAAGGTGCTGACATTCTGTGCTAGATAAACCTAGCTATTTCAAGAGAAAAGCAACTACAAAATTTAGTTTTTTCAATAGGGTTAGATCATTCAAGGAAGGCAATAAGATCTGCGAATGTAAGAGATGCAAACAATAAATTG
This sequence comes from Juglans sigillata, assembly GCA_003123805.1. Taxonomy (NCBI): domain Eukaryota; kingdom Viridiplantae; phylum Streptophyta; class Magnoliopsida; order Fagales; family Juglandaceae; genus Juglans; species Juglans sigillata. Next base: position 42,673 of record QEOY01134252.1, read on the forward strand.
GATAGAACTTATGCCCAGACACACAAAGGGACACAAGCACATGATCTTGCAAAATCAAAAGATTGAAATCACATTTGAAAACCTTGACACTTCAATTATTGTCATCTGTCAATCACTCTACTATGCTTCAAAGCTCATTAGGAAAAACTCAAACAGAGATTTATAACTGCTCAATGATGCTCTTTCCATAAGTAAATGTGACCAGGAATACCAGCAGTTATCAGTTAACATTGGACAAAACTGCTCAATGATCCTTAACCCAAATAAAATGAGAATAAGAAATGCTTGATACCTGCAGCGCTAGGCTTAATCCACCATTCTCTTCCTGATCGAAGTACAATAACTGTAAAAAGCTAATATATTAGTGACAATAATGATGATGATTCGCAAACAAAAAATACTATTATTTAGGTAATTCCTCAGCATATATTGTATCACCTAAATGCCGAGTACATTGTACCTCTAGCATAATATAGATTTTAGACCAACAAAATAAACTATAATTCTTCAAAGTCAATGACAGAGTCAAAGTTAACAAATACAGGATATAGATTAAACTTCAGAGTTTAAATGTCAGAACCCATGCGAAACTGAGTAGAAATAGTATACACTAACACCATAGAAAGCGATTAAGAAAGGGTCTCTGATTTTTTATTTTTTTTTTCCTTTTCCCAGCTGGCATGGTAAAGAAGAAGCTCCCAGATCATTGTACATTTTCCAAAAACCATGACACAAGTATCACAGCAGCACCAACTCAATTGCATTAGAAATGGAAAAATGCATGCCCTTGTTACAGTCTCAAGTTGAAACAGGTGAACTTTGTAGTTAGACAATGAAATCAAGCACCATATTTTTTTTATAAGTTAAAAAAAAGACTACATATTTTAAAACATAATATTTAGTAATAATGACAAGCCAGACTGCCCGCAGGCTTATTTGTGGAACTGACAGATAAAAAAACGAAGACACAGAACTGCAAAATTGTCCCTGGGCTGAATTATTATCCTTTCGGATCATTTTGAAGGGAGTGGAAAGGAAAGGGTTCGAGCTTCAGCAAAGAAAATAGGAATCCACGGTCTAGTTCTAAGGCTGTGACCATAAGTGGTCTATCGGCAAGCAAGAATGAAGATTAAGGCCTCGTTTGAATAGTGAGATGAGATGAGATAATCTGTGACTAGTAGTGAAATGATTTATGAATAGTAGTAAAATGACTTGAGTTAAGATATTATAAAATTAAAATATTGTTATAATATAATTTTTATTTTGGAATTTGAAAAAATTGTATTATTTTTTGTGTTTTATTTGAAAGTTTGGGAAAGTTGTAATGATTAGGTAATGATTAGATCAAAAAATTAAAAGTGTTTGTGTTTGTGTTTGTGGTGTAGCTCACCACTCTACTCTTTAGGAAAGCAAAAGTGTGTGTGTGAGAGAGAGAGGACCTAAATGGCAATCAAAGAGGAAGGCTTTGTTTGGTTACATAGATGAAATGAGATGAGAAATCTGTGAATAGTAGTGAGATAATTTGTGGATAGTAGTGAAATGGTTTGAGTTCAGATGTTTTATGGAGTTTTGGATAATGAGAGAGAAAAAGTTGAATAAAATTATTATAAAATTAAAATATTGTTAAAATATTATTTTTTAATATTATTTTTGTTTTGGAATTTTGAAAAAGTTGAATTTTTTTTTTTTTTTTTTTTTTTTTTTTTTTTTTTTTTTTTTTTTTTTTTTTTTTTTTTTTTTTTTTTTTTTTTTTTTTTNCAACCTGGTTAACCCAAAATCAAACCGCAATAACCCGTTTAAATTTTATTTCAAAATTAAAATTTTATTATTGTTGGGTTATAATATTGGTATTTTTCAATATGCTTATGTTTTTATTGTTGGGATGGTAATTTTGGACCAATGCACATTTTTGTTATTGTAGAGTTTGTAATGTTGGTTTTATTCTAAGTTAAAATTTGAAAAATATTAATACTTTTTGTTAGTAAGTAGTCTTATTTTATTTTAAATATTGTGGCTACTAATAAAAATAGATTTTAACTTTTATGTGAAATTATATTAATCAGGTCAAATGAGTTGTGTTAATTCAACCCATTTACATGAAACGGGTTGAAATGAGTCGTGTCCTGTCAATCTATTTTTAATTAATTATTAAATGGGTCAAAACGGGTGATCCGACATAGCCCGTTATTTAAATGGGTTGGATTAAGATTTGAATGTTTGACTCATTTAGCTGAACGGGTTGGGTTTGGATTGATTCATATAGTCAAATGTCCATGATTTGACACAACACGAAAAGGAATTGTCATCCCTAGTGTTTGGAGGTTGAGATGAATTGAGACCATCTATGAAACCAAACGGATCCGAGAAAAACACATGTAGGATTATGCCTCCGAAGTACCATAACAGGTAAACCAAGGAACATTAGTTAATATGCAAGTTAAATTGATTGATAATAAAGCTTTGACATGAATTTATTAAATACAATAATAACTGGAATTCAAGGCGCTTCAACCATGGAAGCCTCATGTTTTGAAAGTAAACAAAGAAAACTATTACTGTCTTTTGTTTCCTCTGTAATTTTAACCGTGAAGAAGTTACCTCAATAGCTTAAAATTTATTCCAAAAATGTTAAAAACAAGCCAACCTTCGTAAGACTTGAAAAAACACAAACCAATAATAAACAAGCCAACCTTCATAAGACTGGAAATAGAGATTATTCCAAATCTCTACGAATGATTTCTGGTCTAATAGCGGCAGTGTGTTGGTGGCCATTAAGCAGTGAGACAAAGATCTGGTTTCACCTTTTGGCTGTCAACTACATTCTTAATAGACTTTGATTGAGTGGGATCGCTTTGCACATAGAGAGTATATTAGGCTTTCGATGGAAGAAGATGGTGAAGATATTTCTCTATCCTAAAGTTTTTCTCTCCGTACACATGTAAGATGGGTGTAATATTCTGGTGATCTACGTCAGAATTAATATTCTATTAGCCATTTTCTGAGTTCTCAATGGTTACTTGATAGGTTACTTGATAAGTATTCAAAACACTTAATAATAGAAACAAAGGTGTTCGAATTATCCTTGGAGGGGGAAAGTTACTTTCATACCACCTAGAGAAGCAGGAAGGCCATCAAGGAGATGGTTTTCAGCCATACTAGTGCTTGTTGGTTAGCAAACACAATGGAAGCGTGCTCACTACTACAGGGAAGAAAAGATTTTTTCAAGACATATCGCATTGGGACTACAACACTGGTTGCGCATCGGCAGGCCAATGCTTTTGGACGTTACTTGGAAACCACTGATTATGGTGACAGAGGACGTCGAGGCATGATAGTGATACCGGAAGGGATAGAAGGTAGGGGTTGGAAAAGCATGTCTAAGGAGACAAAGCATGCTTTGTCCATACTACCGGCAAATAAGGTCCCTGTGGTGACTCAGGGAGATGGGAAGGGGAAGAAGACGGGCAAGCAGACCAGAACGTACGCAAAGGTTGCAATGGGCGGTGGTGAAGAAAGAAAGGCAGCAGTACGCAGTGGTATGAGTCAATGCTTGGCGTTACAACAAGGAGAAAAGGACAAATAGAAATGGGTAGGAGGGGAGGGGAGGGGAGGTGTACAACTGTAGAGAGGTATTGTTGTTGTGCTATACCTGAAAGAGGTGGTGGAGGCATGCCTGATGTCTGCACAGTGGAAAGTGAGGAGAAGAGGGTAATGTTTGGACTAAAGGAGGAAATCCCAAGTGTGAAAAGGGGAAATTCGTCTACTAAAGATGGTTGTAGAAGATTTTATAAGTAGAGTGGACAGAGGCTTGAACTCTAATTTGGGCTTGGGCCCAGGCCTGGGCCAAGGAGCTAAAAAGAAAGATGGGCCTAGGTCAATGCCAAATCCCCCTAGGGTTGATACAAGTAAAGCCAAACTTGGCTTAGGCTTGGGCCAGACAAGCCCATCTCGCTCACCCAAAATGGGATGGCGCCTAAAACGGACTGGGTTGGGCTTACGCCCAAAGGACTTCATAGTTCAAAGTGGGATCTTTGTCCACTTCCAGGCCCGCGATGACGTCGGCATAGCGGCCAGAGGTGTTTCTAACTCCTTTGCCAGCCAAGTCAGGGGTAGTTCCAGGCAGAAACCTAGTGCTAGGACTAATTGAGAAAGAAAGACAGACGGCACAACAAGGTGATTTACTAGAAGTGTCGATGCCCTATGGGATGCACAGATCAATGTGCCGGTGAACTCTAGGCTGCCTCCCATCACCACGGTTGTGAGATTGACATCCTCGCCGCTGGACGCAAAGATTACACCTCAGTGTTTGGTGGATGTGAGGGTCGCAATGTCGTCGGGAGGTCAGAAACAAAGGGATATCACAGAAAGGGTCACCGGAGAGTTTTCTGAAGGAGATTGACCACAACATAGTACAGATGTCTATTTTGGCGCAAGAAAAAAACCTAGTAATGGCGACAACCTGTTCTGTTGTTTCAAAAAGTGAGGCATCAATGAGTGATAACGTGAATGAGAGGTCAGAGGTAGAAGGGGAATGAACATTGGTTCTATCTGGGTCCAACATGGGTGAGGAGCTACAACAAAATGAGGAAAGCAGACTCCAACATTCTTCCACACTCGCCTCAGGGAAGATTCCTTGCAATTTCGATAATATGGAAGGTAAGGAAGCCGGGGATGATCCTATCCTTATTTGTACTATTCCTCATTGTTTATCCTCAGATTGGGTCATGCAAAAAGAGAGTTGTGTAGGGATCTCCTGTGAGGGTTTTGAAGAACAAATCAAGGCATTCCTAACAACAATTGAGGCAAGACACTACCACCATGGTATGGGGTCAAAACGAAATAAGGAGTCGAGGATGCTATCTTGGTCTATTAATTATGCAAGAAGTGAGGGGAGTGCAAGCCGAGGAAAGAACAAAGGAAGGGTTGTAGTTGTTGATAAATGAAGCCCAAACTTCTTATTTGGAATGTTAGGGGGTTGAACGAGATAGATAAATGCCTCCATATAAAAACTTCTTTTTTAAGAAAATGAAAGGTGGACATCATTTGTTTGATGGAGACTAAATTGAAGCTTATCACAAGAAGTATTATCCAGAATATTTGGGGCTCGATGCCCTATGGGATGTCACAGATCAATGCATCGGTGAACTCTGGGCTGCCTCTCATCACCACTGCTACAAGATCGACGTCCTCGATGCTGGACACAGAGATTACGCCTCAGTGTTTGGCGGATGTGAGGGTCACAATGTCACCAGGAGGTCAGAAACAATGGGGGATATCACAGAAAGGATTTCGAGAGAGTTCTGTGCAAGAAATCAACCACAACATAGTACAGATGTCTATTCTAGAGCTGAAAAAAAACCTAGTAATGACTACAACCTGTTATGTCGTTTCGGAAAGTGAGGCATCAATGGGTGATAACGCGAATGAGAGGGGGGGAGGTAGAAGGGGAAGGACCATTGGTTCTATTTGGGTCCAACATGGGCGAGGAGATACAACAGAATGATGAAGGGAGATTCCAGCATGCTTCTACACTCACCTCAAGGATGATTCCTCGCCATTTTGATAATATGGCATTAAGAAAGATAGGGATGATCCTATCCCTATTTGTACTGTTCCTTCTTGTTTATCCTCAAATTGCGTCACGCAAAAAGTAGAGAAAATTCAGAGTTGTGTAGAGATCTCCTGTGAGGGTTTTGAAGATCAATTCAAGGCACCACTAACAACAATTGAGGTAGGACACTATCACCATGGTATGGGGTCAAAACGAAACAGAGAATTGAGGAAGCTATCTTGGTCCATTAATTATAAAGGAAAGGAGGAGAGTGAAGACGAGGAAGGAACAAAGGGAGGGTTGTAGTTGTTGATAAATGAAGCCCAAATTTTTTATTTGGAATGTTAGGGAGTTGAATAAGATAGGTAAATGCCTCCGAATAAAAAAATTGTTAAGACAATGGAAGGTGGATATCATTTGTTTGATGGAGACTAAGGCTACGTTTGGGTAGTGAGAATACCTGATAAGTATTGAGAATGTTTGTGAATAGTTCTGAGTAGAGATTGAAGCGGGTATGTGGGTCCCATTGAGAGTATGTTGAGTTGTTTAGATGTATGAAGTATGAAGTATGTTGAGTTGTTGACTTTTGGATAGATAATTGAAAAAGGTGTGGGTCCCATCAATGATTGATTTTTTTTAATGATGATTTTATTTATATATAATAGTGATAAATATTATAGTGATTTTATTTTTTATTTATATATAATAGTGATAAATATTATAGTAGAGAGACTTTGATACAAAAATGATTCATTGTGTTTGGCATGTGAAGTATTTTCATAAGTACGAGAATACTTGGAAAGTGTTGATAAGACTTTGCTACCCAAACGTAGCCTAAATTAAAACTTATCACAAGAAGTATTATCCGGAGTATATGGGGCTGTTAGTAAGTAGGCTGATCATATCTAGCTTCGAATGGGGCGTCGGGTGGAGTCTAGGTAATGTGGGGTAAAAGGGTGGAGGAGAATCTCGACGAGTTTGTAGGGGAATACTCGATAGGGTGTTTGTTTACAAATTCTAAAGACGGTTTTTTGTGAGCTTTTGCTAGGGTTTCTGGTCTTGGTCCTAATTTGGATAGCGAGAGGCAGTTATTATGGGAAGAGATCGCAAGATTGTGTACTTGGTGGGATGTCCCATGGTATATTGGCAAGGATTTCAATGTGACAAGATTCCCGAGTGAGATATCGGGGAAGGGACGATAAAACCATGCAATGGTTGAATTCTCTAATTTCATATTCAAGATGGATCTTATGGGCATCCCTCTTGTTGGGGGTACATCTACATGGTCTAATAATCATGCTTAGTCTAGATTGGACAAATTTCTTATATCCTCACCTTGAGACCTACATTTTCCAGATGTATGACAGAAAAGACTACCACATATATGTTCAAATCACTTTCCACTATTGTTGGATTGTGGAGGCATCCAAGGGGGACAAAGGCACTTTAAATTCGAGAACATGTGGCTAAAAACTTATGTGTTTGTGTAATTGATTAGACGATAGTGGAGCTCATACCAGTTATAGGGCCTTCCGAGCGTCATATTGGTCGGTAAATTGAAAGCTTTGAAGAAGGATTTGAAATCGTGGAACGAACAAGTATTTGGCAATGTAGAACTACAAAAGAAGACCTTACTACAAGAGTTACAAAGATTGGAGCATGTAGAAGTAGAGAACACCCGTAAAAGCCGATCTCACGACATCTATTACGGCATTTACCAAAGCAATTGAAGTCATTCAAACCTACTTTCAGAAAATCAAATCATTTCAGATTTAGAAAGGGTGATCCTAATGGAGGAGATTTCGTGGAGGCAAAAGTCAAGGGCATTGTGGCTTAGGGAGGGGGACAAATGTACAAAGTTTTTTCACCGGGTTGCCAACTCATATAGGAGGAATAATGACATTGAGACCATGACCATAGATGGCTATGTTTCTTCAAACCAATCAATGATCAAGGATCATATTCCTGGACATTTTGAAGAACTGCTTTCGGAACCTTTTGATTGGAGGCCTAGATTAGATGGACTATCTTTTGAGGCAATTGATCAGACAAGTATGGTTTGGCTTGAGAGACCCTTTGAAGAGAAAGAGGTACAATAAGTAGTTAGGAAAATGAAAAGAGGTAAAGCTCCAAGCCCTAATAGTTTTACCATGGCATTTTTTTCAGACTTGTTAGGATGTAGTGAAAGAGGATGACATGCGGTTATTTCATGAATATTTCACTTTTTGAGAAATTTCAGAAGAGTTTAAATGCTACATTTATTGCACTTGTCCCTAAAGAGGCTGGTGCAATAGAGGGGTACAAGAGTTCTATCGTATTAGTCTTGTGTAGAGGTGCTACCCGCACCATACGATCAAGGCAAGGCAATCCATTAACAGTAAGTCTCATATTGCTTAAATATGATCATTGTATTGCCTTGGTCTCCTATATAAAGGTTGACCTAGGAGATCAAGATAATCCATTAACTTGAATTCAATTTCAAGTTTTTAACAAATTATATATATATATATACAATATATTTATATAATAATTTATATAAATATTAAAAATATAATTTTTTTTATATTAAATAGGGGGAAGGGTGCGGAGCAGAGTGCGGGGCCCTGCTGGGATCAGCCCGGCCCCTACCTACTGCTAGGGACCTTCCATGTGGGGCGGGGCAGCCGGGGGGGTGCCCACTGCCCACCCCTAGTCTTGTGGGCAATTGTACAAGATAATTTCAAAATTTCTTGCTAATAGGATAAGCACAGTCATGGATAGAATCATCTCTAAGTCTCAAAATGCATTTGTTAGAGGTAGACAAATATTGGATTCGTTCCTTATCGCTAACGAATGTTTGGACAGCAGGATCAAGTCAGGAGTCCCGGAAATTTTATGCAAACTAACATGGAGAAAGCTTATGATCACGCTAATTGGAATTTTTTTTATTTGTTAAGGAGATGTGATTTTGGGGAGAGATGGAGGGTGTGGATGAGGCAGTGTGTGTCAACGGTTCGCTTCTTGGTCTTGGTGAATGGTGATCCAGTGGGTTTCTTTAACAGTTTGCGGGGGTTGCGACAAGGTGATCCATTATCACCCCTCTTATTTGCTATTGTCATAGAAGCCCTAAGCAGAATGTTGTTGACTTCAATTGAGGGTGGTTTTTCTCAAGTTATCTAGTGGGGAATATTAACCATGGCTCTACCATTATTTCGCGGCCATAATCTTCCCTAAGGATGTTGTCCATAGAAAAAAAAAATAGCCTTATGAGATGCTTCACTCTGTCAAATGCTCTTCCAAGGAAAATGATTACTAGTTTAAGTAGTGAGAGCCTCATAGAAAGAGCGTACAAAAAATTTTCCTTTGCTAGAAGGCCACCACATCTAGTGGTGTATAGCAAGTTAAAGAACTCAACAAGGACTAGGGGTGTAAATCGGTCTGGTCCGGTCCGGGGGGGTGGTCCATCATTTTCTCCAGACCGGACCAGTAGCTATCGGTCCATTCGGTCAGGCCAATTATTTTGTTTTTTTTTTCATCTTTTTTTTCTTCAAATAAATTATTAAACTAAAATTAAGTGAATTATTAATATGGATTATGTAAATAATTCATCAAAAAAATATTTTATTATAATTATATTTATGATGGTTAATGAATATCAAATAATTTCATTGTACATAGATTATTCATGCTTGCTTGCAACTTAGTTATTTAAAAAAAAATTACCTCATTACTTAAATTAAGTCTAAATAATAGAGTATGTATAAATGTATTATGTATCTACATATATTATCATGTGATTTCTCTCCAAGTTTTCTCTCCGTACATTTTTGGCTTTTCTTGGTTTCTGTTGATTTTTTTCTGTTCCTGTTTCTGGAGTTTGGGTTGTCAATGGTGATTTAGCATGTAGTTCTGTTGGTTGTTAGATTCAGATTGGTAGTCCAGTTTGGTGATTACCAACTTGGTGTTTTTTTGTTGTTGTTGGTTTCGATGNTAGGACCGGACCGAATTTTTCGGTCCACAATTTGTGGGACTGAGACCGACCTGTCTCAACTTCAATCCGGTCCAGTCGGTTTTTCCAATCCGGACCGAACTCCTTACACCCCTAACAAGGACACCTACTTCCCAATCATGTGCCTTTCTAATGAAGCTAACAGTCCATTGCTACGAACCATTAGTAATTTCCTGCAAGTCAGCCACCAAAGCATCTTGTTCCCGTGCAATTATGCAAATAGAGGGATAGGCATCCTTAAGAACCATATCTCCAACCCAAACATCATGCCAAAATTGATTCTATTGCCATCCCCCATACGTAGCCTTATGTCGCTAGAGAAAGACCACAACCCTTTCTGGATATGCTTCAATAACCCTATTCCATATGCCCCTTAACTTCATTAGAACACCAACCCCTCCTTATACTCTCATACTTAGTATTAATCACCACCTTCCATAATGCTTCCCTCTCATAATTATACCTCCACAACCATTTCTCAAGAAGAGCCTTATTAAAGGCCCTCAAATTGTGAACCCCCAACTCGCCACCCCTCACTGGAGAGCGCACTTTGTCCCACCCAACTTAGATGCCGTTTGAATAGTGAGTTGAAATGAAAGTTGAAAATTAAATAAAATATCGTTAAAATATTATTTTCTAATATTATTATTATTTTAGGAATTAGAAAAGTTAAATTGTTTATTATATTTTGTATGAGAATTTGAAAAATTTATAATGATAAAATGAGATGAAACACTTTCACTAGCCAAACGAGGCCTTAAACTCATCACCAAGTTCACTCCACAGAAAATCTCATTGAAGCTTCTCAATCTAAAAGGCAACACTAGCTAGAAGAGGAAATAATGATAAGAAATATGTGGAAATGTTTGAGAGGGTACTCTTTATTAATGTAATTCGACCCCCTTTAGACAAATATAACATTTTCCACCCAGCCAGCCTACGCTCTATCATCTTTAACACATCATCCCAAATAGTCTTGGCTTTGATTGTTGCTCGCTGTAATAGGCCAAGATACTTCATAGGCAGACAGCAAAGAGACTATACAGCCCAATATGTTGGCCAACTCCCTAACATTGAGCACATTACCCACAGCAACCAGCTCCGTTTTAGAGAGATTTATTTTTAAACTAAAGACCGCTTCAAAATAAATCAAGATAGCCTTTAAAGATTGAATATGACCTTGATTTGTCTCACAAAATAATAGCGTGTCATCTACTAGCTAGTTGGAGAGGGATCACGAAGATTTCATAGATCGCATTTGTGTAGAAGATGGCTCCCATTTTTCTACTTTGGTGCATCTGGAATGAAAGAGATGATAGAAATTTCAAGGATCATGAGCGCTCCTTATAAGAGTTTAAGAGTTTTTTCTGGAAGACTTTATTTATGTGGGCCATTGCTATAGACTTAAATGGTCTCAACTTCCATGATTTCCTTGTAACCATTTCTAGTTCCTAAATAGGTGTAATTACATGTATACTTCATGTGTACTTAGGCTATGTCTATCTCTATATCAATAAAACATCTTCTTACTTATAAAAAAAATAATAAAATTGAAAGAGCATGCAGTTTTTATTGCATGTGAGTTAGAGGGTTTATTAACCTTGAACTTGCTTTTGTCTGACGACTGCACTCGACATACAAATCCAGCTCGAGCTTCCTCTTCTGTTATTGTAACAGAATAGAAGTGAGCAGACTGCTTCTCAACCTGTTATTAAAAAAACATTAAAAAGCAAAAAAGTCAAATCAGCAATACTACAACTGGTACGGGCAAGGTATTGAAAGAGAAAGACAATTGGAGTAAGAATAGTTCACCTTCTTAGATATAGGTTGCCCCAATGGAAGTGGGCGAAGGGTGATCACACCATTAAGTGCCTCCTCCAAGACTGCAGCTGATACAGTGGTCTTGATCGGCACACCAAGTTTACTGTTATGTAGAAAATAGTGAAAATAATACTTAGTGCATAGAGCTCATGAAATTCAAAGAGAAGATTTTCACCATTAAAAACAAGAAAAGGAAATAGTTAGTCAGATACCTAAAAAGTGCAGCAAACATGGTGTTCACAGCTCCCAAACTTGAAAGATCTAACTCCAAGTCTTGACTTCCTGAATCAACAGCCTAGGCAAAAAACAACATATCATGTTCCACACCAGCTTTCAATAGTGAGCTAAGCATAAAAAAAATTTTTGCAATCTTAATGAATTGTAAGTAACCCAGTAGGGACACAGTTGATCTTCTTGACTTACGGAGAGTTAGCAATGTCAAAAAATGGCATTAATATCTCACCTCAAAGCCAGCTGTGTCATACTGGCGTCGTTTGTCTGGATCGGACAAGATACTATAGGAAAAGGTGACCTCCTTAAACATATCAGCTGCTTCAGGATCATTTGCATTCTTATCAGGATGGTACCTGAAGATATCATGTGCAATGCTTTAGGATCATTTGCATTATAGCACAATTAGCCTATTTGACAATCTGAACCACATTTGTTTGGAGCAGTGGAAGAATATTGCAAAAATATTGGCAACACAAAATGTAGAAAACATGAACTATAACTAAATACAACTAGTTAAAAATTACCATAATCCACCAGACAATAAAACTTTGACTGAAAGCCCATTAATTTCAAAAGGCAAACCTCAGGGAGCTATCGATCTACTGTTACAATGAATCAATGACACTCCAAATCTCTTAAGTGCTCTACATCTGGCACATAAAGTAAATATTCCTAGATGGGAATGTGTTTCTGGTCAGATTTCTCTAACTTGTCAAAATATAGAAATAAAATAAGCGGATAAACCACTGCTGGATAGAAATCAGGGTTTTAAGGGGAAACACAGTTGTCATGTACTGGGATATTTTCCTTAATTTGCTTTTTGCTATCATATTTAGCGTTGATGGAAATACAGATGCTCTGCAATGAGATCATTTGGAGGTTTGATAGATCTAACACCTGCCTTCACATGACATTAATCCAAATCCCCGTAACATATAGGTTCACATGTATGCCAGCACTTCTATTGACTTTTGATTCACACAATCTGGAGTAGCATCACTTTTAGCGACTATTGATTCACACAGTTTTTTTTTTTTCTATCGGTAACTATTGATTCGCACAGTTTGGAGTAGGATCAATGCTTTAACTAGGCATTCACCTCTTTTTTGGGAAACAACAGGTTGAGGTTTTGCACCACACAATAATCACTTAGATGTTTACAATGGGGTTTGCTAACTCTTATCTTCCACGTCCTGTTTAAACAATTGCCACCATCATGAATTGCTGAGACATCTTCAGTTGAAAGGATGAACTGTTTTCTCTCCCACGATCTCTCTCTCACACATGAAACCCGCCCTCGAAACTCCCTTCTTCTTCATAGATCACCAGAGACAGGGAGAAACTCCCCTCCCTCTGATAACACTAGACCAACCCTTTCCTCTTCCCCCACCTCCTTTTGCTTGTTTCTCCACCCTTTATGTTCACTTTTCTCTAGTTTTCTCTTTTATCTCTCGAGATATTAGAGGCTAGATCTAGGGCACTTGGTACATCTTCTCACTGCGTATCAACCACCAATGGAAGCACCACATCACCTTCAACCCCCACCAAGCACTGTAACATTCCATCCCATTGGTGTGCAGCCGCTACACACGTGAGTGGCCCATTTTTAGCCTTTTTTACATCACTCTCTCGTTGCCGACCACCAGTTGGTTCTCTAGCCTTATTTTTCTCATTTATTGGTCAGATAGGATTTTTTCTTAACTTCTTTTTCCATAGACTTAGAAACTCATATTTGCACTTATCCACCACCCACATGCCCCATTGGAGGCCCCATCTTTTCCGGCTCCACCACCCCAATAACCAGCTCCAGCTTTTGGCCCGAGCAAGGATACCACACATCGCATCCAGTACACATGGCCACCATGCTCTGCTGCTGCGGATTACCTGTCATCTCCATTTGCCATGATCTTCATGCTTCTCCTTATGCTACTTTTACCAGGAGCTAACATAGAATGCTCTCCAAGGATGCAGGATGTAACGTTCGGATTAGCAAAACTGCCATATCCAGGATTAGCAATAAACTCAGAAATCACTGTNTCCCATCTTTTCCGGCTCCACCACCCCAATAACCAGCTCCAGCTTTTGGCCAGAGCAAGGATACCACACATCGCATCCAGTACACATGGCCACCATGCTCTGCTGCTGCGGATTACCTGTCATCTCCATTTGCCAGGATCTTCATGCTTCTCCTTATGCTACTTTTACCAGGAGCTAACATAGAATGCTCTCCAAGGATGCAGGATGTAACGTTCGGATTAGCAAAACTGCCATATCCAGGATTAGCAATAAACTCAGAAATCACTGTGTTCTGAAAACACAATGTTCTTCGGCTTCTTCCCATCTACAGTAAAGATGAGCTAAATCGAGAAAAATGCTTACATTATACACATATAATTAAGATATGTATGACATTCAAATACGACATTAGGCAATAAAAACTCCAGTTTTCGATTAAATACCATCTAAAATGTACGGCAATCAGAAACCTTTCATATGTCCACACCAAAATTCTAAAGAATTAAAAGACTCAAAAACTCTGAACCGCAAAATCTCCAACACTAACTTATTCAACTTCAAGGACAACAAAGTCGAGCAATAATAACACATGATTCAAACTTAACCCCCCCCGGGGAAAAAAAAAAAAAACTTAGAAATAATGCCTATATGTAGATGAAAATAATTTGAAATATACAGTTGTAACATACTTAAGAGCCATCCTTCTGTAGGCGCTTTTGATTTCTTGATCCGTGGAGTTCCGCGAGACGCTGAGAACCTCGTAGGGGTCCCGCCGGAGCAGCTTGGCAGCATCATGCTTCTCGGATTTCGATCTGTTGGTCGGCATTCTCCAAAGTATTCGGTTATTCTTCGTTAAAACCCTAGAAATACCACCGAAGCCCCCCTCCTCACTCCAAAAGAAAAAAATAACACAAAAGTTCAGGAACTTGGAAGCGCAACTTCTTCTTAATTGTCTCTCATTCTCCACGAACTATCTCATAGAGCATCATGCGTGGCTTTCGAAGCTGGGACACCCCAAGCGACGAGAGAGAGAGACACTCCACTCCAAGCTGGAAGCTCCGAAGATAGGAGAGAGAGAAAGAGAGAGAAAGAGAGAGCAAGACGATAAATTGGAGGGGAAATTACAAATCAGTAGGTGTTTTATTATTTTTATATTAAATTTTTAAAAAATTTTGAAAACGAATTTTGCTTTCGGGTAAAGTACGCAGGGGGGTGCGTAACACGCACGAGGACTGCTGATGCGGCTGCCACGTGGGCAGTCCCGAGTGCGCGTGGTGGATCAGAGGCTGAGAGCCTCATGTTCGGAGGGGTGCGTAGTACGCATAAAGGCGTACGGAAGAGTGTGTCGGACGTAATTGAAGAGGCTATTTGGTTCAAATAAATAAATAAAAATAAATAAACGAGTAAATGGTTGGGGTTTGGGATTTGAGTGATTTTTAGGCATAATCAATGCCAAAAAGGGTAGAGTATTGAAATCGCAATCAGTGGTTGGGCCAAACAGAAACTTGACCTCAACCTTTAATGACATCATTCATGTTGACACTGTTATTACTCTTTCGGGAGTATATATTTATTTTACTGTTTTTATTTCTCAAGTTTTCCGTTGAGGCATTTCTAATGCTCAGCATTACGATTTGAGTTGATATAGTTTTAGAGTTAAATAAAATATTATTAAAATATTAATTTTTAATATTATTATTTAAAATTTTTAAATAATTAAATTATTTATTATATTTTATATAAAAATTTAAAAAAAATAGAATGATAAAATAAAATTAAATGAGATGAGTTAAGAGTATTTCTAGATTAAAATGAAATCTTGTTTGTTTTCATAAAGAAATAAAATCAGTTGAAATAAAAGTTAAAATTATTATAAAATATTTTTATAAAATAATTTTTTAATAATATTTTTGTTTTAAAATTTTAAAAAGTTAAATTTTTTAAAATTGTAATGATTAAATGAAATGAGATGAAAAATTTTATAAAAATGAATTAGAAATCTATCTCGAAAATGACAAATTTTTTCGTAATTTAGGAATTCGACACGACACGAGATTAAGTTAAATTTTTTTTTTTTTTTTTGAATAAAGATTAAGTTAAAATTGATTCAATATAAAACACAAATTACAAAGGATATTGAGGAGGGAGAATGTATGGTTGTCAGTGTAATTTTGTGGTCTAATTTATGATGACATGTGACATTAGTGTGTAACAAATGTATACCCCTGAAGAAAAGGATGGCCCGGAGCATTGATGAGATATTGCTGAATCATTGTGTTTATTATTTTGAAAAAGTTCTTTTCGTATAATTGGGATTATAATTATTAGATTCAATACATGGATCAACTGAGCTCATCGTGATGTCTGTCGACATATAAATAATATTATACACCATACTATTATTTTATTTTTATCTCTTTATATAAGATGTGACATATTTATTACTATTAAATGATAAAGAATAATCTAATAATTGATCATCTAATGATGATAAATATGTCACATTTTATATAATGAAATAAAAATGAGATAGTGATGTAGTGTATAGTATTTTTTCCGTTATATTTATTATTACATATGTGTAGTCTTTTTTTAGAGACTTGCATTTGTTGTTTGGTTAACAGAATCATTTACACTCATGTAATCTATCATCAAAATTAAAAATCTTTTATTTTTAAAGTATTGTTTAATAATGGAAGAATTAAAATTATCAAAAATTAGGGGCCATAATTTGTTGAGGTTGGAATATTTTTATACAAAATGTGTGACAAAATATAAAAATCCCATATTTTTTTCTATAGTTCTGTTTTTTTTTTTTTTAGAAATACTTTACCCATAAAGAGATCACACAAAAGTAAATCTATAAACTAACATGATTTAATATGATACGTTAAATTGTAAAGTTACTTTTATTATAAAGTATATATAAATATATCATATGTAGCATATCAGTTTATGAGTTTAATTTTGTAAAATCTCTTTACGCATTCATTCTCCCAAGATGTCATTCCTATTGTGATTGCGGCTAAATTATAGGAAGCACTAACCCATCTAATAACAAAATACAAAAGTCAGCCTTGATATTAGTCACACTGTTCATGATCCTTATCAACTTTGTTAATAAAATGGTATTAGTATCTTTCACAAAAGAAGTATATGTTCATTTTATTTTTCAATAGGCACTATTTTATAGAAATATTTATCACTTGGCCACCCTTGTTTTGTCAGCCATTGAATTGGATGTATATAGCTACCTAATCCACCTCTTCTTGTGGTAGGTTAGGATTCTCCAAACTGATTCGTCATACAATCAAATTGAGTTAATCGGCATAAGATCATGATCATGATCATGAAATTAAAACTTTAATCATAGAAAAATACTACCTTTTTATATTACAAAAATTCTATTTACAAGCACATTTATTAATATACTAAACATATCACTAATGTAGAAAGCTTGACACTTCAGTTTATGATATCAAAAAAAAATATTTGTATTTTAAATGTTGTTATAATTATTATGATCAAATAATAAAGAGCATGTCGTTTAACCAATTTATAAGTAGCTAGCAAAACTCTATTAATGCAATTTCGTAAATATTCATATTTCAAAATAATTTAAAGCGAAGAGGGCCTCCCATGCATGGTGTAGATATATAATTAATGCAATATGACTATCGAGAGCTGTATCGTGCAAAGCAGCCAGCTTGATGATGCATGATTGAGCACCAAGCTGTCTTTGTGCAGGGACCTACACCGGACCTTTCTTCCATGTCTCTGATCTACCAATTTGATGTATGCATATGTATAGAAGAGAAGTGCTACATTTAAGGAATTATAAAAAAAGTAATTTTATAAATTAATGGAGTTTTATATTATTTATTAGATTTATTTTATAATAAAAATAAATTTATAATCTGATAAATTACATCAAATTACGTCAATTTATGTAATTATATTTATATAATCTTTTTATAACTAAATTATTTCTTATATATATATATATATATATATATGTGTGTGTAGGTGTGCGCCTTCTCTTCATTTCTTTGCGGTAAAAATCATTGTCACTGCCTCATCATTCTCAATGTTATCTTCCAGCTCATTCCTTAAGAGTTTCGTAAATCTTGATGGCCTTTCAATCTACGTTAAAATCTCTGTCAATTATAACACAGTTTACTGAATATATACATGCCCCCCAAAAAGATAAATAATACTTTCTACTCTTAAATTATCAGTGACATGTGACGTCACATAATTTGTTTGATTATATTCTCAAGCTGTCGAAGAAGTTATTAAGTGCGGTGTAGATAATGATATAAGATGAGATGATATAAAAATTAAAAGTAGAATAAAATATTATTTTTTAATATTATTATTGTTTTAAGATTTAAAAAATTTTGAATTTTTTTATTATATTTTATGTAGAAATTTGATAAAATTATAATTATGAGATGAGATGAGATGAGATGAAACACTTAAAGGCTGGTTTGGATAGCGAGATGAGATGCTTTTAAATGAGTTAAATAAGATATTGTTAAAATATTATTATTTTAATATTATTATTGTTTTGATATTTGAAAAAGTTGAATTATTAATTATATTTTTTGTAAAAATTTAAAAAATTATAATGATGAGATGAGATGAAACAAAACCATTTATGAATCCAAACATGACCTTATTGTATCCAAACAGGGCTACATATATATTGATCTTGTTAAGAAACTTTGAGTGTCTTAGAATTTTGTGAATAGTAGTTAAATGATATATAAATAGTAATGAAATAGTTTGAGTTAAGATATTTTATTGAGTTTTGAAATATAAAAGAGAAATATTTGAATAAAAATATTTTAAAGTTAAAAAAATTATTTAAATATAATTTTTATTTTAAAATTTAAAAAAGTTGTAATAATTAGATAATGCTCAGATAAAAAAGTTGAAGATTTAAATTGAAAAATATTTCGTATTTGAGTGATATTTAAAAAGAAAATTTTAAAAATTTCTAATCTCATTTCATCTATCATATATACCCTTAACTGCTAATATATATATATATAGAAACATATAAATGAAAATATTTTAATAGAAGGGGAATGTAACTTTTATATTAAAAAATATATTTTTATTTAAATAAGTTTAAAACTTGGCATTATTTGTTAGATTATAATTTTATGCACAATCATATTACAGTTATTTTTTCTTTTCTTTTAAAATAAATCGAAATAAAAGAATCCAGATTTTGTTCTTATCTATGTACACGAGCTTTAGCATCAACTCACGAGGATTTTTCCTTTAAGAATGACCATGAGTGATGAGAGGGTGACCAAATACCCAAGTACCTAACCACGCACTAAGGTCTTGTTTGGATTCGTAAGTGATCTCAGCTCATCTCAACTCATCTCAGCTCATCTCAGCTCATCTCAACTCATCTCACTACTATTCAGCAACTTTAACTCACAAATCTCACTACTATTCACAACTCATCTCATTACTATTCACAATCCATCTCAGCTCATCTCAACTCATCTCAAATCATCTTAAGTCATCTTCGAATCCAAACGTCTCCTAAGTACTGCATGTGTTGACATCAAAACGACAAACAGACACAAAACGACAAAGACGTGGCACCTCAATCATATCCCTAATAATATCCCTAGTACAACCAACGGCTTAACAATTTATATTTTGTCTCTCTTGTGTATTTTTTTTTTTTTTTTTTTTTTAGGAGGAATGTTGCACAACACTCAATTTTCACCCATCATAATTTTTTAAAATTTAAATTTTTTTTAATATTTTTAAAGTTTATTTTTTTAAACTAATTCATTTATTCTATTCATTATTTATATATTAAATATTTGATAAAAAATAATAAAAATTAAAAAAAGATAATTCCTTAGAGCCCGTCCGTTCAACGTTCCTCATATAACAGTCTGCCAATAGTATATTGACACCTAAACTTTCACTATAGTTAGTGTAAACCAACACTACATGGAATTAGACACTACAATTAGTGTAAAGAGATAGCCCCCTATGCAAGCCCTTCCCCTTCGCGAGAGACACAACTCCTTCCAAAAATCTACCCTTAGACTTTCTCATCATATCATATTCCCCTTCCCAATCCAAACAATTTTTATCTGAATCGATCTTACATTATCTTTGGGTATTTGAGAGGTGCATGTTCTTAATAAATAAGAAATTCTAGATGTTATAAAGAAAGGAAAATGAGAAATTTTTGAAGAAACTTCTTAGATCTAGTTTAGAGAAAAACTTTTGTTTATTTAAATTTGAATTATGAAACGAATGTTGAGGATGATGATCATCTGTCCATCAAATCCATGCGTGAGCTGTTCATTATCATGCCTTAAACTCATCAAAACTGATCATTCCATCGTCGGTGCGATCGACCTTGCTGATCATCTTCCTACACTCGGCAAGCAAGCACTCATCATTTAGGCTCTTCATGACCTTATAGAGCTCTTCCACTAATATCAACCCGTTCTCGTCGATATCGTAGACCAAGAATGCATCCTTCAGATTCTCCAACACCTCCTTCGAATCAACGCTCTCCTTGTTTAGCTCGACGAATTCCTGGAAGTCAATGAAGCCGTCGCCATAGTCGTCTACCTCTCAGATCATTTTCTAGAGCTCCTCCTCGGTGGCCGTTTGTCCCAGGCTGTTCATCATGGATTCGAGCTCAAAGGACAAGATCTTGCTGTTACCATTAATGTCGAGCTTCTTGAAAATCTACTCCAGCTCCGCGACCTAGCCTTTCCATTCAGAGATGAGGAGCGAGACGGTAATGAGTTGGTGCTGATAGCTGATAGACGAGGAGAGAGATACAACCACCTTCGAAAACCCACCCCTTCGATTCAACTTTCGTTCTGGAGTGAATGTGATCGGGCTAAGCTGCTCATCTCCTCTCAGTGATAGTTTTTTGCAATTCCTATCCCATGCGCATGAGTGTAGCGTGAGTATAGTATGATTTTTGAGGTGGTAGCTTCTAAGTGGAGGGCTGTTTTTCCTTGAAAACTAGATCGACCGCTTAGCAGTGATTCTCTTAAAAAAAATATGACGTGTGAAAGTTGTGTGAATAGAAAGAGATTGTATAAATTTTTTCATTTTTTTAAAAGCATTGCTATACCTACCGAATGGGTGTACGAGATAGGTCCCGATAAGACAAGTGTAAACAAGTTTTTTTAAATCCTTAAATATTTTAAAAAATACTTCTTTAATTATTAAAAAAAAAATTATTAGAACGCAACTGTTTGTAAGAGTATCAATTTTTTTTTAAGGGAATCCCAAAAGCTAATTATTTATAAAAATAAAATAAAAGATAAGAACAATGCGATCTCGAGATACTACGAAAAAAAGTGATAATTTTTCGCTTCTAAGCTCAGCCCATAGGCACGAGATATTACTAAATTGATCCATCCCAACAAAATTGGAAATTGCATCGGCCTATTACTGGGCACGAGATCCAATTGAAGAAAAAGATGGGCTTTCCAGCTTGAATGAGCTAAACATAAATTAGGCTTGGGGTATCTAAATTTTAAGCTAGAAGGTCATTATTGCATGACTTATCTTGCGTTTAGATAATAAGATATTTTAAAATATTTTATAAATAATAATAAAAAATAAATAAAAAATAATGATAAAATAACAATTCTTCCACGAGTCAACAAGTTGGCGCACACCTTGTGCACTCCTGCCAATATGGCAGGACATTTTTATAAAAGGAAAAATATTTACATCAGCCCCACACCAGCACACACTCAACCTATTGAGTGTAAAAAAAAAAAAAAAAAAAAGTGATGTGAAGTGTGTGCTGGTGTGGGGCTGATGCATAGCATTTCCCTTTATAAAATTAGATAAAATGCAAAAGAAGCTAACTTGAGGGAGAGGACGTCTGGACCGAAGCTTGCTTTCCAGCTCACGAACCAGCTTGTTCTGACGACCAAGTTCTAAGCAGCTTGTTTTGACGATTTTCTGGCACGTCTCTGCACATCTCTCTCACCCCAGATAATGATTTATCGCTCCTTCATTGCAAAAATACAGTGTTGCGAAACCAAAACTACCAACCTTAAGTAGCCGTAATCTGCCTCTCTACTGTATTCACTCTTTAACAATAAGAGAAAGGGTCATCCCTTTTTTTCTTTTTCTTTTTTTCCACTTACGAGTTGGGAAGATGCGAACTACCATGGTTGGTTGGTAGATTGATTGAGAGAGAGAGATTCGAATCTTGGTAAATCTGGTTTTTCCTATTTTGTGGTCCCTTGCGATGTGATTCCTGAGGTTCCACTTTCACCTAAAGTTATTAGCTTCCCACATCTCACCAATTTTTTTTCCTTTTTCTACTTTGGCAGGCTGCAACTTTTCTACTTTAACTACTTAATTAGTATTTGATCGATTCTAATAATTTTAGTTTTGTGTAGGATTTTTTTTTTCTTTTTTGGGTAAAGATTTTAGGTAATTATGCATTCAACTTTTGCTCACAGACAAAGAACAAGAAAGGGTGAAACTATTAATGAATGGATTATTAACTTGTTTCTATTTCTCTTTTAAATTGTCTATTTATTTTCTTTTCTTGTTGCACCCTTCTCTTTCCCTTCCATTCTCCTATTTTCAAAAGATATTAGGGTCGAATTCGAAAGATATTAACATCCACAAAGAAAGACATCTTTATTTGCCAACAACAATTAAAAAAACTCAAATCATCTCACAATACAGAAAATATATGCAGGGGTGCTTTCCTTATTACCCAGAAAAAACATTATAGCGGTTCTCTGTTTTTATCTTCTTTTTTTAAACATGGGTTTTGGGATTTTTTTTCTTCTTGACATTTTTTTTAACTTGGGGGTTTTCAAAAGAAGCTGAAGGAGCTAAGCAAAATAAAAGTGTAGCATAACTCATAATACAAGTTGCAATTATATGTTCAAGGATGATTGAACTTCTGTCTTTTGCAGATTTCCGAAGTGGGATTTTGAGGATCGTTCTGGTGTTGGCCCCACAGGGCACCTGATTTTACCCTTTCACATACTATGTGGTGAGCTCTTATCCTTCTTAGAGAACGTATTTATATTTTTCTTGACATAGATTGGGAGAGAGATTTTTTTTTTTTTTTAATGAAAATTCAAATCATCCCCATATGTTTATAACCACTAGTACGTCATGGACAACAAGCATCAATTCCCTCAATGTCCATCATGCAAGAATGTTAAACTGTTTTTTTTTTTCATAAGTATTGTCTAGATGGAGAAAGGTAAAGAGCACGCAGCTCCATTAACACCTACCACAGATCCACCAACAAATCCATCAACCCAGGTATTTGTACATGTGCTTAAAATTCAGTATAATTGTTTCACTTAATGTCTACATTTATTACTTAATTTTGGTTCACTCTTCAACTAATAGTTGGTTTATATGATATGTGTTAGCAAGACCCTTTTATCTACAATTCTCAACACCTCATACCACAAGTCCAGAAATGCAAGTATTCTATTATATTATTTTTAAATTATTTATCTGTTCTAGTAATATATTTATCTTAGGTCTTAAGCACATTATCATTACTCCTTTATGTGTTAGGTGATACCAAGACCATGGTATCCGAATTTACCAGCATCTCCTACCACTCACCCATCAACCAATACAACATTGCAGGTATTTTGAATATTAATTTTGAACTATTAAGCAATTATGTTATTGACTATATTTATTTTTGGTCTTCCGCACGTTGTCACCATGGTTGTTCACTTATGTGTTAGGTAATATTGACACTAATTTATCCGGATTTCCAAAACTATATGTATAGTTTGCATGCATAAATGCCATATGCGTGGTTACCACCATTTGTTCCTCGTCCTGATTCCAACCCATCTCTATTGACTACTCAGATGATGGATTCATTCTTTAAGTAATGTGCTTATATTCATTTACACATTATTTTTTTATTGTTGTAAATTACAGGAAAATCTTGTGTCTTCATTTCACTCTTCAGCTACACCTCTGGTTGATATAAATTCTGCAAGCTCAAGTCATGTCGAAGAAATTCAAAACCCGACACCTGACTCTTGGGAGGTCGAGACTTTGTCTACGCCTGTGTGTAATATTGTTGAATCCAAAGATGACGGATTGTCCGTGACACAAAATATAACGCTGACTGTTGGTAGTGATAGTACTGAGGAGCCCAAGTTGGGATGTTGTTTAGATTCGAAGAAGAGTTAGTTTCTTATTATAAGAAATATGAGAAACAATGTGACTTTGGGATAATGACACAAACGAGTAAGATAGATGAGCATGGGAGTCTGAGATATGTCACGTTGGGTTGTGCTCGTGGTGGAAATGCATGAAACCGTACCTCAAATGTCACGGGGCTACATCCAGCGTAACAAACAAACTGTAAGGCGAAGATAAATGCTACATTGGATGATCAGATGTTGAAAGTATTAATGGTTTACAATACACACAACCACGACCTATCCCTACAAAAATCAAGGTTTTCTCGCTGTAATAGAGAAGTGAGCGAGTCAGTGAAGAGAGTGTTAGATACAAATGATTAGACTGGCATCCAAATGAATAAAAGTTTTGCTGCTCTTATGCAAGAAGTTGGTGGGTTTGAGAACTTGCCGTTCCTAGAAAAAGATTGTCGTAATTATATCGACAAGGCATATCACCTTCGACTTGGGAAAGAAGCGCTAGAGCCCTTCATGAGTATTTTGCGAGGATGCAATACATAAATGACGAGTTTTTTTAATCGATGGATTTCGATGATGATGGCAGATTGAAGAATATTTTTTGGGCGAATGCATGAAGTAGGACAGCTTACGAATATTTTGGTGATGTCGTTACATTTGACATCATATATTTGACAAACAGGTATGGGATGCCGTTTGTACTATTTGTGGGTGTAAACCACTATGGTCAGTTAATCATTTTGGGAGCAGGATTGATCTCTCGTGAGGATATAAAAACATTTACATGGTTGTTCCATACTTGGTTGAACTGTATGGATGGTAAAGCTCTGAATGATATCATCATAGATCAAGATAGAGTAATGAAAAATGCTATTGCTATTGTCTTTCCAAATACCCGACATAGATTCTGTCTTTGGCACATACTGAAGTAGTTCGGTTCCAATAGTGCACACAAAATCAGGTTAAAAAGTCAGTTGCTAAAGTGTGTGTATGATTTTCAAACAATTAATGAATTTGAGAAATGTTGGGAAGTGTTAATTACGACATACAACTTGTAAGAGAATGCTTGGTTGCAGAGTTTGTATGTGGAGCATACGTATTGGGCACTAGTATTCTTGAAAGATGTGTTTTTGGTTGGATTAAGTACAACCCAATGAAGCGAGAGCATGAATACTTTCTTTGATGGGTATGAGCTAGGACAAATTTAAAAGAGTTTGTCGATTAGTATGATAATGCGTTAAGGAAGAAGATTAATGAAAATGGGGCAGACTTCCACTCATTTAATGTCACAATACCCGTCGTGTCAGTCAATCCAATTGAGAAGATATTTCAGGAGTTGTACACGAATTCTAAATTTAGAGAAGTCCAGCAAGAGATAATGAGGATGCTCGGTTGTTTGCCAACTTTACACTAAGAGGATGGTGTAATTGCAATATATAATGTAGAAGATGAAGTTCGTGTTGATGGTTTCATCAGGTCAGTTACCCATCGTGTGTCATTTAATGAGACTGCGTGCGGGCTCGTTTGTTTTCAGAGATGAGATGAGATTAAAATTAAAAAGTTGAACAAAGTATTGTTAAAATATATTTTTTAATATTATTTTTGTTTTGGGATTTGCAAAAGTTGAATTGTTTATTTTATTTTGTATTGGAAGTTGGGAAAGTTGTAATGATTAGATGAGATGAGATGAGATGTTTTCTGAAAACAAACGAGGTCGTGTTCCTGCGGATTGTTTGAGATGAAAGGGATCCTGTGTACACATGTATTAGCCGTTTTCAAAACTAACCATGTTCGTTCTTTACCAGAGAAGTACATATTGGATCGATGGAGGAATGATATAAAAAGGAGATACACTACTATGAAAAGTAATTATGACGTAGCTGATGCAAGGCCAGAAGTGAGTATATATGCACGTATAATCAAGATGTGTTACAATGGGCAACAAATGCAGCGTCATATAATGACCATGCTGTGGATATGATTGCCAAGTTAATTGCAATGAAAGAGGTCTACCGCACCTACAGGCTGTCGCAAGAAACCGGTTCCAACGTTGCAGTTACAGATGTCGATACAAATACTGTTGGGTGTTCGAAGAAGGTACTCGGCCCCTATATTGTGAGAGGCAAAGACATGCCACCATCTCTCTGAAAAAAATCAATGATTGAGAGAGTGCGCAAACCCATGATGAAGAAAGCTGCTCAGAAGGGAAAACGTAAACAAGTAAACTTACTATAACTTTGCAGTCCATGTATTAGCCATTTACCTTGTGTAAACATTTGTTAGATGTTATATGGTGTGTCGTAGCCGCTAGGAAGAGATAGCGAAGTTGTTAACAATTGTAGGAATTTATTTGGCCAAACAATTATTGTGAATGAAGAGAGTGCTTCATTTCAGGTTACATACCTATTACTGCCTTTGAAGAATTATGTTTAATGTATTATATTTTGTCAAATTATATGATTTTTAATTTCTTCTCTACGGGTTACTTTGATCTAATTTTTTTAATCTATTGTTAGCCATCCCAAAACATTGTCGAAGTGTTGGAGTCCAGTGGAACCCAGTTTGGCATTGCAGTGATTGAGACTCAAGAAAGTATAGTTAATTTTGGTTTATTCCGTCACTTTCTCTAAATGGATTGATTTTGCTATATTATGTTCATTTTTAAATGTTTATATTACATTCATAGATGCAACTTGGGGTAGATGGAACCTAGCCGGATTCTGGCCTTTAGTTTGGCGTTGTAGTTAGGAAAAATCTGGTTGATGAGTAGAAGTAGCAAATATGACATTTGTAAATTGTTTTTGATGGACACCAAGATGGACCAAGTTTTAAAGATCCTTTGTAAGTTTCAAGATGGAGCAATCACAAGATCAAGAGCTAAGAAGTGCAATGAAGTAATGTAAGGATTGATGCAATTCACTTGGGACGAGTCTAGCAAGAGCCAAATATTCAATTTCCATGGGTTCATATAAGTTTTGTAAAGTGGCTGTTATATTATGTCCACATTTTTATAAAAGTGTTTTCTAAAATGACTGTTATATTATGTTCACATTTTTGTAATGTGGTTTTGTAAAGTGGCTGTTATATTGCGTTCAATATATATATACTTCAATAGTTGAGCCACTTTCAATGGTTTGATTAATAGGAAAAAGTTGTATTAATGAACTATCTTTCTTAGTGCATGAGATTTTTGTTGCTTGTTAAATGAGTAAAAGAAGCTGGTATGTTCCCAACAACAAATAGATTCTGTTACAAAGTTAATATGATAAACAAAGACTACGTCCATTACAAAGATTACGTTAATTACATGTTAATATGATAAATAGAGACTACATCCATTACAAAGACTGCATCTATTACTGTAATCATATTAAGTATAACAAAATTAATAAAGACAACACTCAATAGATACGAAGAAGTGTGCGTTCACGCCGTATGTCTGCTTGTTGCTTTTGGACATCGACTTGGTCGTTGTGGACTCTCAACTCCCTCTTCACAATCTCTTCCTCTCTTTTTCAAAACTCTTCCTCATTCCTTAACAATTCAATTTCTATTTTCACAAGTTTTTTTTTCTCTTTCTTCACTGTTATTTGCCTATTTGAAATAATTGCAGTGTGGTAACTCCTGATTATAAACAAATAAACAATAGATATGTAAAATATCAAAATTTTGTACAAACCCAAATGTACGTGAAAGTAGAATGAATAGTTGGGAGAGTCATATGAGTAGAAAATACAAGACAAGAATGTATAATTATACCTTAAGGTTTTTGTATCAGCTCCTCTAAGATGAATTTTCCCAATAGCCCTAAAAATCCAAAGGTTTTAGCCTTAAAGTGTATGCAATGCAATGATTGCCTGAAGCAATTAAGTACTCTTCAAGCAAATTTGCAATAGCAATTCTAACCTCGTCATGTATTTCACCATCAAAATCAAAAGCCCAACTTAGTTGCTTCCAATTGAGTATTATTCAAATGAATACTACTTCCTTCATTAAGATTGATGCGGCTTCTTGGTTAATTACAAATTTTTTTGCATTAATAAAATATTTAGGAGGACCACACAATACCATCTAATTGCAGAATCAAACATCTTGGTGGCAACATGACTACCCATTTCTGTCTGCAAGTGATCAGGTGGATGGAGGTAATCATATTCCAGTTTTTTTAATGAATGAATTTGGTGGCAAATTAATTTTGTAAAAACCTATGGCTCAAGGAATTCTAATCATAACAACTGGTTACAACAAACTGAGCCTGCTAGTTGCAGCCACTGCCAACCAAATCTATAAACAGAATCAGCATGACAGTGCAGGAAATCAACCAAAACAAGCGGCTACAAGCTGCTCTTGAAAAGGACAAGAATGTGGAACAAGGAGTAGCTGGGGAGATACAAGAGGAAGAAGTCCTACAAGTTGAAGATTTGGGCACTGGGTCAGAATCTTGCAAGTAGATAGCATCTCAGATGAATGAACTAACAGTTTCTG
Source organism: Juglans sigillata (assembly GCA_003123805.1). Classification (NCBI taxonomy): domain Eukaryota; kingdom Viridiplantae; phylum Streptophyta; class Magnoliopsida; order Fagales; family Juglandaceae; genus Juglans; species Juglans sigillata. Next base: position 70,961 of record QEOY01134252.1, read on the forward strand.
TAAATGCCAATATAATTACCCCTCCAATGGAAGCTACTGAGGGTTCAAATTCAAGAGGAGACATTTGGATTCGAAGATGACTTGAGATGACTTGAGATGGATTGTGAATAGTAATGAGATGAGTTGTGAATAGTAGTGAGATTTGTGAGTTAAAGTTGCTGAATAGTAGTGAGATGAGTTGAGATGACTTGCGAATCTAAACGTCTCCTAATTCAAGAGATTGATAAACGAATACGAGCACTTAAAAAATAAGATTTGACTTGTAGAAAGACAACAACAGAAAATTACACCAGATATGAAGCCAGAACAGTTGGACAAATTGACAAAGTTGGGAAGGTTTTTGTAAGGAGCTAAAATTTTTGGAGGATAAAAATGTAGAAATGGCAGCATCATAAACGATTATTGGGGAGGAGAAACAGATCCTTGATGCTTTCTTTCCTTGATAAAGACAAGAAAGAATCCTTGTAATGGTTGGAAGTGAAGTTCTATATATCTAAGATTCAGTTTCTTAAAAAAAAAAAAATGGAAAGGAAATCTTCTTTGGAAACTTTTCTCAAACATTTCGCAGACCCATTCTATTTTCTACTTTAACAAACATTTCACAAACCCATTCTTTTTTTCTAAAATAAAGTAATACCTAGCTTTCTCTTTTATTTATGGATTTCAAGGCTATGGATCGGCATAAGTACTTTACCATCCCTAAATCTTACACGATTATACGTAAGTTGTTTCAATGTCTCATTTTCATCAAATAATATAATAAAAAAATGATATGGCATGTACGTCACTTGGATGCAGCATAAAATAATTTCCAATAAAAAGCCATATAAAACTTAAAATTATTTTAAATAATAAATAATACAAAACCTAAAGTTTGAATTTTTAGAAATGAGAAAATTAAAGAAAAGCAAATACCTTTTAAAAAGAAAAAACCAAAAATGAGAAAACTCGAATCAAAGCAAAGAACTGAAACATCAAACAGCTAACAAAATATTTTAAAAAGCACAAAATTCTAAAAAATTGAGAAGATTTACTAAACTTTAAAAAATGTAAAAGAAAATGGTGACCGTGTGGGAATCGAGGCTTAGCCCGTGTTACGAAACTCAAGCTGCAAGAATAATTCGAAATGCAATCCCCACCCAGCGGAGACCCTGCATACTCTTGAAGTGGAGACAACCACGTATAATGAAATGAGTCATTTCATCTAAAAGGAAACGTAGCGTATTGCCTCTTGGTGGGTAGAATGGGAGCCGATAATACATTGAGCCCATCATTCTAAGGTCTCGTTTGGATATAGAAATACTCTCAATCCATCTAATGTTATCTCATCTCATCATTACAACATTTTTAATAATGAATAATTCAACTTTTTCAAATTTTAAAATGATAATAATATTAAAAAATAACATTTTAATAATATTTTATTCAATTCATTTAAAAACATCTCATCTCACTATCAAAACGAGTCCTAATAGAAACGGGGCATATTGTACAATATGGGAAACAATGCATATCAACCAGTTTGAGTCCTCCTTTGTTGGTTCCCATCGTCCCACGGTTGTGCGATTTAATCTTTCTCTCTCGGCTTGGTTCAAGAACATTCAGTAGCACTCTCTCTCAGATTTGCTTGGTGCCACTATCGAAGCTCTATTTGGATAGATACATTGCTTTGTATTGAGTATTTTGAATATGAAATGGGTATGCTGGTTTTTCAACTTTGTGCATTTTTCAACCTTGCTGATGTTTGTGCGATGGATGCTCCATTTCTATTACCTAAATCAATCATCCAGCAAGTTGTGGAGGAAATTATATTCTTGTGCGATTGATTTCGGTCTGACTCTACAAACCCACTAAAGAGCACAACTTTGCCACACCAACAAAAATATAATTGCTGAGACTTGCTCGATTGTAGAGTCATTTCTATTACCTAAATCAATCATCCAGCAAGTTGTGGAGGACATTATACTCATGAGCCTTTCTATGGAAGAAGTCTTTGTCTGGAGGAGGTTAATTGGCGTTGACCACCTGCACCCTCCCACGGCATTACTCAAACAACTGATCAGTGTAGTTTTTTTTTTTCCTTTGCAAAGATCATAGAGTACTGTTAGTTATTGAGTTTTTGTTCCTGGTGGGAGATTCCTGTATAATTTTAAATTTCTGTCTAATACAATTATTAATTACAAAATGGAAATTGAATATACCATTCTTAATTGTAATCATTTTGCTCACTTCCATATTTGTGTTTTATCTATCATTATCTCCAACTGTTAAAGTTTTGTGATGACTTTTAGAATTTCTCGAGAAAAAAAAAAAGAATATGACCATTATACGGATATTAATGAAAATCTGTCAAGTATTGTGATATTAATATTTTTTTTCGTATTATTAGTTTTTTTATAGCCATCATTCCACTATATATGTTTACATTTCTTAGGATGCAGACTTAATAGATTTTTTATAGCCATAAGAGATTTTTTCGTATCATTTTGCTCACTTAGTTTTTTATTTTTTATTTTATTGACATTATGCAAACCAGAACACATGCAGCAAGTTTATATTCTTTGCATACCATATCAAAAATAAAATGTTCTCAATGCAGATGAAAGTGCACAACTTTATATATATGGATCTTCCTTTTATTTCTTTGCTGTTTTTCTACATATATGGTGATTTGAAGTCTGTTGAGTGATTGATTTCGAGGAATTTGTTAAAATTTAAGATTGAAAAAATAAATCTGAAAATTTGTTAAAATTTTGAGGAATTTGTTATTTTTCTATTTTATTTTAGTAGTGGCCCAGCCACATGTGTGGGCTGGAGAAACATGTGGCTAGGTAGCAATTAAGGTGTGATCAGCTGTTTGTGTTTCGTTGATGAGTTGGAGCAGTGTTGTTAGAAATTGCAACTATATGCTATAAATTGTGTTGGTAGAACTTGCAATTATTTTTTTGGATTTGTGTAGGATTTGTGTTTTGTGTTTTAAACACATGGTTCAGTAGTAGCAGAAACTGTGTTGGATTTGCGTGGTTATATATATGGAGGAAGATGTTCTAGCTTCTGGGCAGAAGGCTGTGATTATATATGAGAGCTTGTTGCTTTTCTTTGTCTTGTTATGCATGACTTGTCTATTACCAAGTAACCTTTTTATTTTATTGTTGATGTCGTATTTCGCAGCCTAAGCACTTCTGCAATAACCAAGCTCACGCCACCTGCAACTAAGAGGAAGAAAGGGCTCCAGTGACGTCCGAGGTCACTCCGATGCCAAAGTCAATGAACAATCTTCTAGCGATGAGAATAACTCTGAAGATTATAAAGAACAGTCAAAGATTCAAGAGAGAGACCTTTCGTGGAAGGGATGACTACTATTTATACCTGATCCGGGGCTCCGCTGTCGAGGGAGACCGTGGCGTGTCAGGGGTCAGACCTATTACCACTCATTTCCTACTGCCACAATGTGTTAGTCCGCGGCTTAGGCGGCTGAGGGAGATCTTGGCGTGTCAGGCCGTGCTAGGTCAGTCCTGCTGCCACCTTTCTGCTAGGGTTGGGTGTCAGGTCGTGGCTGAGCTGTCCTACGTACTTGGGGCGCGCTATTGCATGCTGGGTCTTCTGACACCTGCATTGAATGCGGCATGCCTTGAGTTTGATGAGTCCATAATTAGGCACGTTCAGCCGTTCGCGTACAGTTGGGCATCTTGCTCGGCGTCCTGCAGTAGGGCTTGATAGGCTACTGAGCCTTGAGATGCTTTCTTTGGCATATCTGAGCTCAATGCCGAAAGGCCTTCCCGGGTTGGTTTGCGGTCATGGGCTCGACATGTGGTCCTTTGGCTGGGGCTCTTAGCCGACTGCAGGGTTTTGTCTTTGGGATTGGAGTTCTGTAGCTTGACCTCTTCGGGCCTAGGCCCTTCTGGGATGGGCCCCTCCCTCATAGTACCTCACAAATTCTTATCACGGGCACGTGGTGGGAATTCATAACACTTCTAATTATGGTGCAGCTCGTTCGGCTTCCATCGCTTCAAGTTCTCGAGGCCATCTACCCGTTCAAGGGGTGCCTCTCTTCTTCTCCCAAGGTCGTCCCGTTTCCCGACGATCGATTGGACGTGCTGGCAACCCTTTCCTTTGTATCTTGGGACCTCATTGGTTCGTGCCCCTCACTCTCTTGACAAGGCGCCTGCCATTCCTCCCGTCGCTTCAGAGACAGTGCATCGCGTGGCGCTTGCTGACGTCGCTGCTGTCAGGGTCGCTTCATTTCCCGCGTGCTCTCCATCATTCCTTCACTATATAAGGCCACACCTATTCATGAATTGCAATGTGTGATCCTCTTTTAGGGGATTCACGTATTGCACCCCAAAGAGCCCAAATGCCTTAGCACCGAATGGTGATCTCAAGAACAAAATAGTCTACCTACTAGGGAATTTGCCAAAAGATGTAAATGCAAAGCCTAATAGTCCTATTTATAAGGATTACAACTTGAAAACTCCCATTAGGTCCATTGGAAAATAAATAATTAAATAAAAATAAATAATGAAAAATAACATAGTTGACATAGGCCGAGATGACCCATGGGTGGGCTAGGTTGGCCCATGGCATGGGCTATGGGCATGGCTAGCATGGTTGTCATGGCTAGCATGGTTGTTGGCATGTGGCTGACATGCCCATTAGGTTGTTTTGGGACTGTCTAGCCTTGTCTCCACATGGCTAGTGGCTTGGCCATGGGCCACAACACATGAGGTCCTACCAGAGTATCCCATTTAGAAGTGTTGGGGATTCCCCCCATCCGCGAAGAGCCTGTAACTTACCCTCAATCGAAGGGAAGAGGCTCTGTTGGAGTTGATGACAGCTTGGGTGCGGACCCAAACTAACGAGTCACAGATCAATCAGGTCCTCTCATATGAGAACATTCGCAAATACTTATCTACGCTCGACTGCTCATATGTTATCGGGAGGAATTTATTGGGTGGTATCCCTTCTCCCTAGGCCCAACCCTCTCCCTGGAATAGCACCTCAAGTTCTTCCAGTCGTCGGGCAAAGCGACCAAAGGTACGCCATGATCCTCCCTCGCAAAGTGGTGATGCTGGGGGTTCTTCTTTTTCTGACGGTCGCGTTGGGGAACTGGGAAGCTGACCCCAAGTGCCTTATGACCGGGAGTTCGTGCGCACGGAGATTCCGGTTCCTTCAACATGGGGAGCATACTGTCATTTTCTAGCGGTTCAGGCTCTGCTGCATGGCCCTCTACTTCGATGAGCTCTCAGACAGCTCCTGCTAAAGCTTTTTCGAACCCTTTGCTTCCTTCTGCAGAAGAATTGGATGCTTGCAATTTGTAGGCGGCATTTTTTTATTCTTTGGCGCACCCCCTCTCTCGCGGGCCTAGCTCGTTTTAGCCCTTCACTTCTTTTGAGGATACACTTCAGGAGGACATGGCCCAAGAGCTCCCCTAGGCAGGCTTGGCCCCGAGATGTAGAGTAGACTTCTTCCGATGATACAAGCCATGGAGGTGCTGACAAAGATGAGACGGCCCTGGGGCCTGGGTCACAGGAGGTAGAGTTAAGCCCCTGCGGAGCCACAAACCAAGAAGGGATGGGGGCATAATTCACCTTCCAAGATGAGGGAGAAGGAGATGAAGAGGAATGAGGTGGAGAAGGTGGAGAACGAGAAGGGTTGAGCTCTGAAGCTCCTCCTGGGGCTGCTCGGAGGAGGCCGCCAGACCTGCCTCTCCAATCGTGGGGGTTGCTCCCCCCTTCGTCTACCTGGTCGAGCAGGACCAATTGCGGGCTTGATTTTCAAGACCCTCCCATTGTCATAGATCTTAGTGATGATGATGATTCCGATGCTCTATCTCCGGTGGCACCCGGGCCCACGGTGACTTTTCTCCTCTTGGCACCTGTTGGATGCTGAAGTAGCGGAAGTGGTCGTGCTCATTGCAGACCAATTGGAGATACTTCTTCAGCCTTTTTCCTTTTGTGGTGAACTGCCCCAGTACCTGGCTAACTACCACTTGAGAATCCGCCCTCACTTCTATTTCTTTAGCTCCTAGTAATCGTACGACTGTCATTTCGACCAAGAGCTCTTCAAACTCAACTTCATTGTTGGTTGTTTTGAAGGCCAGCTTGACTGCATAGTTGTGCTCTACTCCCTGTTTGGTGATGATGTGCACCCATACTCCCCCACTAGCCTGGCAGGACAAGCCGTCGACATAGACCTACCAGGGCTTTCCTTGGGGTACATTTGGAACTTCTTCTGGGAAGTTGGTGAACTCGGTAATGAAATTTGCCAACATTTGTCTTTTGATTGCAGCTTAAGGCTGGTACTCTATGTCGAATTCGTTAAGCTCGATCACCCATTTTGCTAGCCGTCTCGAGGTGTTTGGTTTTGTAGCACCTTCTTGAGGGGGAGATTGGTGAGCACTTTCATCAGGTGGGCCTGGAAATACAGCCTTAATCTCCTGGCATCGACGACTAGGGTGAATACTAACATTTCTGTTTGGGGTACCTTGCCTCTACTCTGCAGATGACCCGACTCATGTAGTAGACGGGCCGTTGCCTTTCTTCCATTTCCCAGACAAGTACAACTGATACGACATATGGTGACACTGCTAGGTACACCGTCAAGGTCTCCCAGGGCCTTGTTTGGCTTAGTAATGGGGGGCGACTCAGGTAAAACTTCAAATCAACGAAGGCTTTTTCGCAGGTCTCATCTCACGCCTTGGCCTTCCTTAGGACTTTGAAGAAGGGTAGGCACTGGTCGGTTGATCGAGCGATGAAGCGATTTAGGGCTGCTACCCACTCGGCCAGCCTTTGGACTTCGTGAAGGCATTCCTATCACTGCTTCCACCTTTTCGGAGTTCACCTCAATCCCTCTCGAGGAGACCATGAACCCCAGAAACATTCTGTCTCCATTTCGAACGTGTACTTCAACAGGTTCAGCTTCATCCGATATTGCTGGAGGATGAAAAATGCTTCTCGTAGGTCTGCCAAATGTTGTCTTGGCTCTTTGCTCTTCACCAATAGGTCGTCTACGTAGACTTCCATATTACGGCCGATTTGTTGTTTGAACATTCAGTTGACTAGCTGTTGGTAGGTGGCCCCCACATTCTTGAGGTCGAATGACATTGCTTTGTAGCAGTAGAGGCCTCGGTCCGTTATGAATGCTGTCTTCTCTTCGTCATTTGGGTTCGTCCTAATCTGGTTATACCCAGAATAGGCATACATAAAGCTAAGGAGGGGATCCCCGCCGTCGAATCCACAACCAGGTCGATGCGTGGTAAGGGGAAGCTGTCTTTCGGGCAAGCTTGATTCAGGTCGGTGAAGTCGACACACATCCGCCACTTCCCGCTAGCCTTCTTCACTAGAACTACATTAGATATCCATTCTCGTTAGCCTGTTCATCATCGATTTCTTAATCCTGTTCGGTCAGGGAAGAAATTGAACCCAGCTTGGGCGCTTCTTCTGTTAGTTTGGCTGTCGCGACTATTTTGACCTCATGCCTCAGCTTTCAATCGTAGCATTCTCAGGCCAAGACCTACTAGCCGTGGACTTTACCCACCCCCGAGTCAGTGGGGAACTTCATTTTAAGGTGGTAAGTGGACGTTACTGCCCTCAAGCTGTTCAGGGTGGGGCACCCCAGTATGGCATTGTACAAGGATGGAGCTTTGATGACTAAGAAGTCGGACATGGTGGCCGCAATCCTGGGAGCCTTCCCTGCTAGTACTGAAAGAGTGATGGTTCCCATTGGTTGAACAATGTCTCCTGTGAAGCCCTTGAGTGGCATTAGAGCAGGACGAAGTCGGTCTGAGCTGATTCCCATCTTGACAAAGGCTTTCCAAAATATGATGTCTGCCGAACTGCCATTGTCGACTAGGATCCTCTGAGTTTTGAAGTTTGCCACTTGCATCGTTACCACTAATGCGTCATCATGCGGGTGGAGGGCGCCCTCTTCGTCCCTCTTGTTGAAGGTTATCGTGGGGCTTCCGGTACGCTGTAGGGGCCTGTTTGCAACTCTTTCAGCCGCAAACACTTCCTCGTAGCTTGCCTTTAGGGCATGTGCTTTCCGGGCCCCGGCATATCCTCTGGTGATTGTGTTGATCTCCCCGAGTGGCCTGTTCTCCATGGGGGGGTTCCTCCACGTCGATCCACGTGGTCCTCCGACTAGCTCATCCGATTACACTGGTCTTCTTCCTCCCTCATTCTCTTTAGGGCATAGCAGTCTCGAGTGTTATGTCAGTTATTCATGTGGTACTCGCAATACGGGTGGTTTTCGTCATCTCGGGGCTATTCTCTTCGGGGGCTCGGGCGTCGGTTCCTTTCCACGACCAAGTTTGTGTGATTGCGGCTCTCCCTTGGGGTCGAGTTGGTGTTTCTCCCCTTCTCTTCGTATCTGGCGTTCCCCTTTTTCCCCCTCCCTGATGCCTTTAGATCCGCTTGCTCCATCTTGGACCGTCGTGTGGCAGTCAGGTCCTTGAGTGTATCTTCAGCATTGATGAACCCATTTGCTTGGTCCATGAACTCCCTCAGCGTAGTAGGGGTCTTTCGTGCTATTTCCATCATGAACAGATTCAGAGGCCATATTCCTCCCAGGTGGGCCGCCAATGTGATCTTCTCGTCTTGGTCGTCGTTGATCATACGCTCTGATTGAACTGCAAGAGGTATGACTTCAGATTTTCACCATCACGTTGTTTGATAGTCAGGAGGTAAGCTGCCGGGCATTTCCTATTCCAACTTGCCAGGAATTGCATCATGAAGAAGTGGGCAAGCTCTTCGAAGCTATCTACTGTTCCCAATGTCAGCGACCCAAACCAGGTTCGGGCGACCCCTTTCAGTGTCAGTGGGAAGGCTTGGCAGATGATTTCTCTTGGGAAACCATGAGGGTCATGTGGGCTTTGAACATCTCTAGTTGTTCCAGAGGGTCTTTGGACGCGTCGTACATTTCCATTTGGTGGACTCTGAACTTTGGAGGAAGTGGCACTGCCATGACCCCCGCGCTGTATGGGAGGTCAGTACTAATGAGTAGCTGGTCAATAATGGATGGCGTGTCTACCTTTTTAGCCATCTCTGTGCATTTATCCCCAGGCTCTTGGATTTGGACGTGCGTCTTGTGTCTCTCCTCCTCCGCCACGGCGTTCGTAGGGACCCACTACGGATCCTAGTGTTCGTTGCCGCTCGGTTCTTCGCCCCCACTAGCTCTTCATTGGTGCACCTGAGGGCTGCATTCTCTTGGAGTAGAATCCCAACTTCTTCTGTCAGTTCCTTACTGTCACCTCCATGCTTGTGAGTTTCGCTTCCATCATCCCTTCCTCATTGTTGCCCCTTCATGTAGTTTGGGACTACATCGTTGCCGGCATGCAAAGTAAACCCTTTTATAAAAAATAAATCCCACAGACAGTGCCATTGTTGATGTTGTGTTTCATAGCCCGAGCACTTCCGCGATAACCAAGCTCACACCACGTGCAACTAAGAGGAAAAAGGGCTCTGGTGACGTCCGGGGTCACTCCGATGCCAAAGTCAGTAAACAATCCTCTGGTGATGAGAATAACTCTGAAGGATTATAAAGAACAGTCAAAGAATCAAGAGAGAGACCTCCCGTATAAGGGATGGCCGCTATTTAGACCCGATCTGGGCTCCACTGTCAAGGGAGATCGTGGCGTTTCAGGCGTTAGACCTGCTACCACTCATTTCCTGCTGCCACAGAGTGTCAGTCTGTGGCTTAGGGCGCCAAGGGAGATCGTGGCATGTTAGGCCATGCTAGGTCAGTCCTGCTGCCACCTTTCTACTAGGGTTGGGTGTCAGGTCGTGGCCAAGCCGTCCTACGTACTTGGGNCGGCCAAGGGAGATCGTGGCATGTTAGGCCATGCTAGGTCAGTCCTGCTGCCACCTTTCTACTAGGGTTGGGTGTCAGGTCGTGGCCAAGCCGTCCTACGTACTTGGGGCGCGCCGTTGCGTGTCGGGTCTTCTGACACATGCATTGAATGTTGCGTGCCTTGAGTCTGACGAGTCCACGATCGGGCACGTTTAGCCGCCTACGTACAGTTGAGCGTCCTGCTCAACGCCCTGCAGTAGAGCTTGGTAGGTTGCCCAGCCTCGAGACGCTCTCTTTGGCATATCTGAGCTAGGTACCGAAAGGCCTTCTCGGGTTGGTTTGCGATCACGGGCTCGGCACGTGGTCATTTGGCTCGAACTCTTAGCCCATGACAGGGTTTCGCTTTTGGGCCTAAAGTTCCGTAGTTTGACCTCCTCGGGCCTGGGTCCTTATGGGATGGACCCCTCCCTCACATTTATATATCCATTTTAAGTCATTGCGTTAAAGGCTAAAATGCCTCTAAACTCATGAAGTATCTAGAAGGCCTATAATTACATTGAACCAAAAAAGGGTATGTACTTTTTGCATTGTAGCTATATGATAATTTAATATTCTAATGCATCAGTTAAGAGTATGAATCTAAATTCATGTAAAGAATTCATATTAGTCAATGAATGACAGCACGTTTCTTGTGTGTAGTGCCAGATAGGGTTTTTTTTTAAAATTTTTAATTATCATAATTCAAGTTGATTTAAACATTCCAGGAGTTTGCTAGTTTTACATGTCAGTTTGAGGCAGACAGACATAACATCTAGATATTGGCAACATTTGTTTACTTCGTATAACATGATTTATTGCTTTGTTCGACTTGAAGATTTTTAAACTTTTCTGACTCCTTGAAAATGTAATATTTTTTAAGGATATATACACAAATTGATGATGACCCATTCTTCACCACTCTCTTACAAAGTGGAGGAGAATGTTGTAATAGCATCCCAAAGCAACATTCTAATGTTGTGGTCCAATTAACCCCCAATGACGGTGAAAAGAAGCATCCTCTAAAAAAAGTTCAAAGGGGTGCATCTTTCACTACAGAGGAGGATAACCTCCTCGTCTCAGCTTGGCTTAACATTAGTATTGATATGATAAAGGGTACTGATCAAAAGTCCACTCAAATGTGGGACGTAATTTCAGAATTTTATCATGAATATAAAAAATCGAACACTGTGAACCATTCTGTAGTCTCTTTGATGAATTAGTAGTTTTTGATTAAAAAATGCACAAATAAGTTTTGTGCATTTTTAGCACAAGTAGAGTATTACACCCGAGTGGTGCAACGGAGCAAGAAAATGTATGTAACATTTTTCTTTAATTATGTAATTATGTAGGACTGGTTTATGAACTAACAATATTCCTTCACCTTTGTAGATTGAGAAGGCAAAAACTTTATACAAAGTGGTGGAGAGGGTGAACTTCACAATGGAGCACTATTGGTGTCTTCTGAGACACCAACCAAAATGGCAGCAACACATCTCCAGCCTTGGAACAAGGAGAAGGCCACAAGAAAAACTTTACAGTGAAGTTGTTATTGACACAGTGGAGGAGAACATGGAGGTTCTTGGTGATAGACCTCAAGGGAAAAAAGCTGAGAAAGAAAGGGAGAGGAAACGGAAGTCAATTGAAGGCCATGATATTGAGATCAACATTGCCTTAGCTAAAATGACCGAGGATAAAGCCACGTGCATGGCAGAGCGAAGAAATGCTATGTTGAAGGCAGATTGCGATAGATGTGCAAAATTTGAACTAAAGAAGAAGAAATTCGAGGCAAATATGATGAGACTAGATCTTGCTGGCATGAATGCCATGTAGCAAGAATATTTCCTTAATATTTAGCAAGCAATTTTTGAGGCATCGAAGTCCCATTTCAGAGGTACATCTACATCTCCATCGACACCTTAAGGAGGTGTCTAACTAGTGTTTTGGTAGATTTTTTTATTTTATTTTAGTGTCTGCCTAGTCACATGTGGGTTGGAAAAACATGTGGAAACATATGGCTGGGTAGCAACTAAAGGGGTCGGATGTTTGTGTTGTGGCTGGGTGAAACTACAAGTATTTTTTGGATGCAATGATTGTAGAAACTGCAATTATATGGTAGAACTGTGTTGCTAGAGACTAGATTTTTTTTTTTTTTTGTGGTTTGTGTTGGATTTGCAATTATATGGTACCAACTGTGTTGGTAGTCACTTTGTTGGTAGATTTACAATTTTCTCGTTTTTTTGAGTTGGTAGAAACTTATGTAAAAAGGATATTTATCTTTTGTATTTAATCTCAATAGTAAACTGTGTTTTTCAGAATTTGCAAACTTTATGTTTTGTATGGTCTATTTGCAAAATTTACATCCAGGTAGTATTGTGATTAAAATCAAGAAATTTGCAATCAATTTTATGTTTTGTATGATCTATTTGCAATAATGTCGTTATGGTAAAATTTGCAACCAACTTACATCCAGTCGACGTCTTTATAAAGAAATTCTCAACAGGTTATGAACAAATTGGCTCAGATAGTAGAAGGGCAAATTATGGCTCAGGTAGTTGGGAAACAATAATTTTAAGTAAAAATTAAATTATTAATTAATATATGAAGTGTATTTGCAAAATATTACAATTTTTTTTTTGTACCAAAAGATAATGCTATAACCAAAACTTGAAGTTCTATCCAAAATTTAGACTCTAGTCCATTGCCAAGTCCAAAGTTTGGCTAGAATCTTAATTTTTGACTATAGTATCAACTTTTGACTATGTGAGTCCACATTGAACTAGTTATCTTAAAGTCAAAATAATAATATAATATTATATATTTTAATAATATTTGACATTTTTTTTTATATTTTACAAATACACTTCATATATTTTAATAATATTTGACAAAAAGTTTTTTTTAGATAATTCAAAAAAGTAGATTATCAACTTAATTAGCATGTTCTAGAACTTGTGAAAAAAGAGCACTTCATGTTTAATTTTTTTTTGAAGAAAAAAAACTGGGTTCTTTTAGTCCAAATTCACTTCATGTTTAATGTTCAAGAACTAAATTCATATAAAGGAATTCACAAGATTCCTGCACATTCAAGTCCAAATTCACAAGACACAGTCCACATAGTCCACAAAGCACTCGGTAATTTGACAATCAATTTTAACTTGTTTTTCATCTATATTTTCAAATAATTCAATCAGGAACTCAAATAGAAGATGAACAACTAACCAAACTTTTACTTCAGCCACTAACTCAATCAACGTAAAGGGTAAAATGAACTCATGAGATTATCCACAAATCTCCACAACTCCGACGCTTGAGGATCCAACTTCAGCCATAAGGCCATTGTTAAAATAAGGCAACAACAAAACTGTAACTTCGTACATCTCAACCAAGAACAAGAGAAAGAACATAAAAGCAAAAGAAAGGAGAGACCTGAACTATAAGTTGTCTTTCCCCAATATGGAAATTGAAAGAGAATGATTGTGCAATCTCCAAAGCTAGATTAAAAAATAATGAGTTATCAACAAGCATGATTATCTTCCCCTGAATTTTTTCCAGGAATTGCTTTCCAAAAAAAAAAAAAAACACAAATACAGACCCCCAATAACACGGTTGTCGCATAAAATTCCATAGCAAATATTTTCTCTGGAAACAAACGAAGCTTGAGGAAACCCAATAGATAAATGTGATGATTTTCGATTATCTGCAACTTAAATTTCCTTTTCATGGCACTGATTTGACTCTATCATGAAAAATTCGGGTCGGCCATTTCTAAGTTCCAATAGATAAGGAAAATCTAGAAAGAGAAAAAATTGAAGGATTTATATGGTAATCACAATATTACTTGAAGAAATAATGTTAAACAATTTTGGAAGGAGACAGAGCTTACGCTGAATCTTCGTTCAAGACTCACCAAGACAGAAGTACTGCTTCTATTATCAGAGCATCCACATTGGCTTCTTCAAATAACATTTCATCTCTAAATTTAGCTAATTTTATCAATAGTCGGTCCACATTGAATGAGCCAAACACTTTTCATCCTAAATATTATCTACAATAATTTCATCTTTTTCTTCAAAGATGAAAATCACTGTTTCAACTCCAAATACATTGTTTATTAATTTCGGCTATCACTCTCCCGCGATTTCTTTCTCTTTCTTCTTCCCTCTTCCTCTCCCGCGTTTCTTCTTCTCTTCTTTCCTGTTTCTCTCTCTTGTCTCTTCCTCCGTTCTCTTCTGTTATTTTTTTTCNCTTAACTACAATATTTTCCTTCATCTTTAAATTTAAAGAATTTTATTAAGAAAATTTCATTTCACCTTAGCATTCATATTGGCTTATTCAAATAAAATTTCATCTCTAAATTTAACTAATTTTATCAATAGTTGACCCACATTGAATTAGCCAAACACTTTTCATCCTAAATATTATCTTTAGTAATTTCATCATTTTCTTCAAAGATGAAAAGAACTGTTTCACCTTCAAATACATTGTTTATTAATTTCGGCTCTCTCTCCCGCGATTTCTTTCTCTTTCTTCTTCCCTCTTTCTCTCCCACATTTCTTCTTCTCTTCTTCCTTCTCTTCTTCCATTTTTCTCTCTCACGTCTCTTCCTCCGTTCTCTTCTTCTCTTTTTTTTTCTTCTTTTTCTTCTTCCCTCTCCTGCGTCTCTTCCTTCTTTCTCTTCTTCCCTCTTTCTCTTCTTCCGCACCCCTTCTCTCCAGCGACGGCACTCTCCAGCACAACACCGCGACAACTTTTCTCCAGCGCGACAAGCACACGATAAAATTCGAAACCCTAGCCTTGATTTTACTCTTGATTTTTATTGTTTGGGTTTGATTCGAAACCCTAGCCTTGATTCTACTCTTGATTTTATTATTTGGGTTTGATTTTGTTGGTCTCGGGTAGTTTCTTTGGTCTCGCTTGTCTTCATGTTTGTAAAAAAGAGGATACTTTCTCGAGCTATGCAGACATTCCATCCAGAATTCCCCTTCTCTCCACCATGTATTGTCTAATCATTTGCTGGTCCTTTTTTAGGGGAAGTGTAAAGTGATTTCTTTTGTTACAAATTATTTTTCAATTGAATGAAGGACTTTTTTCAAGCCATATTTAAAGAGTTATGGTGCACGGAGATAGAGATGAAACAAATATTATATGTTAATAGTGCAGAAAGCCATGTTTCAAGCTACAAGCTGCTGGAATGTGGGATTGAAATAGAGAGATGCTCAAAAGTAAGCACCAAAAAATATTACCAAATAGCTACAATATAAAGTTACAAATAGAAAGAGACGAGACTCCTACCAATTAGTAATTATAAATCTAAATGAAGAAAAGTAATGAGTCACAAGAAAGGAAATGTTTAGAGATGGGTCAGTTCTGAAACTTTATATATATTCGTGTTTGTAAATGTTAGCCCTGCTTGTAATGTTTAATATACCTGGTTTTTTGAAAGGAAGTATTGTCTTTAAGCAATGGTTTGATTAGAGGAAGTATTGTCTTTAAGCAATGGTTTGATTAGACCTACTTGTATGAGATTATGTATGAATACTTGAGATTGTGGTTGCTGTTCAGTAGTAGTGTTTATGATTCTAGCCCCGATTTTTTACAATTATACTTGAATCAAGGATGGACACCACATTTGATGAAGATCCATTCTTTACCACTCTATTGCAATGACACTAGCGGAGAAAAAGATGAGAAATGATACGGAGAATAGGAAGATCGATATGGAGATAATGAAGATGGATCCTACTGGCATGAATAGAATGCAACGAGAGTATTTATTGAATCTTCAAAAAGAGGTTTTTGAGAAATGCAGGAAGCGATTTTCATTTCCATCTCTATCTTCATCTTTTGAAGATGTGTAGCCNAGATGGTCGGTGATCCAAAAATGCACAAATAAATTTTGTGCTGCTGTGGCTCAAGTAGAATCTTTGCATCCAAGTGGTGCAACAGAGTAGGACAAGGTATGAGTTTCTAACTAAATTTCATTCTAAATCTTCTTGCTAGAATTCTATTCTCACACTCTTGTTACATTCGCATATTTAGATTGAAAGAGCTAAAATAATGTATAGAGAGACTGAGAAGGCCACATACAACATGGAACATTGCTGGTGTCTATTGAGACACCAACCAAAATGGCAACAACACGTATCCATGTTGACTAAGAGTAGGAAACCACATGGGAAACACCCCGCTATGACGGAGTCGACTCCACTAGGAGACGACGCGATAGATGACAATGTAGAGGTCTTTTTTTAGAGACCTCCAGGCAAGAAGGCTGAGAAAGAAAGTGAGAGAAAAAGGAAGGCTGCAAAATCTTACAATTCAGAATTTGTTGAGGCCTTAAATTGCATGACAAATGATAGAGCTATCTTCATGTCTGAAAGAAGACAAGTGACCAGTAAATTGGATGCTGATAGGGCTCAATTACTAGAGGGGAAATGATACAGAGAATAGGAAGATCGATATAGAGATAATGAAGATGGATCTTACTGGCTTGAATGGAATGCAACGAGAGTATTTCTTGAATCTTCAAATAGAGGTTTTTGAGAATTCCTGGAAGCGATTTTCATCTCCAGCTCTATCTTCATCTTTTGAAGATGTGTAGCCTTTTGTTGGTGTAATGTTTTGGGGTTGTTTTGTATATTGTGGTTGTATTTGTTTTGGGGTTGTAGCCCATGATTAATTTGTGGCTTTTTGTTATTTTGGATCACAAATATGGGTGTTTGAGAATGTGGGCAGCAACTAGGATGGCAGCCTCTGAGATGTTTATAGTTTTATAGGTTGGTTACCACCCTATTCATTACTCTTATTTTGCATTAGTTGGTCATGATGTTTGTGAGAATTGGCTTGGTTGCATTGAAGATCGATGGAATTGTTTTGATAATATTGATATCGTGTGATGAAATTTTGTTTATTGGATTGTGAAAATGAAAATGAATATGATTGTTGAAAATTATAGGAGGTTATGAAAATAGAATTAATTAAAAAATAAAAATAAAAAATAAAAATATTTTATTATTATAGAGAGTGTGATGACTAATCCAATGTAGACTATAAGTTTTGAATGATTAGCTAAAAGTAAAAAAGTTACATATTCTTCAAAATTTGAAGAATAAAATAGCCAATCCAATGCCAATGCTCTCAGACTCTAAACAGACTGTATCCTGTTACGACCCACAGACAGTGTGAGAGCATTAACATTGGTAATGGGCTGGAAGACGATGGCAACGTGGACAATCGATGGAGAGAAGGGTGCTTGCAGGTTGAAGAAGACGAAGCCGAAGGATCAATGTGCTGGGAGCTTTCGGGAGAAGAAAGGAAAAACGAGGAAAATGAGGCTTTTCGGGATGAAGAAAGAGAAAAGAACGAGAGAAAGAGAAAGAGAGGTAGATGAAATAATAAAATATTACTTTTTAGTGTGGACAATAGCTCGCCAGGTTTGGAGATGACCCAAGATTTACTGTAGTTCAGTTGTTGAAATTTGGATCTTTGGCTAGTCCAATATGAAGGCTTTTTTTCACATATAGCTAAAATTTTGCATTTGGCTAGGTCATTGCCAATGCTCTGAGGCAATGATGTATTGACGATGCCCTAAGCCTCAGAGTCCTTCAAGGTTTGCGGTGGTTAAGTGTGGTGGAGCAGTCAAGTCCGTTGTCGGATTCGTGTGGTGGTGAAAATGGTGCGTATTTCCTGGTTGAGTTCTTCAAGGCAACGCTGCGCATTGCCCTAACACCTAGAGTCCTCCTTCATGGGTTATGGTGCTCTAGTGAGGTTTTTCAATTGAGTTTGCCTTCGTCTTCGTGTGGTGGTTGAGTGATGTTTTCTAAAGTTTTCCAATCGATTTTGTCGTCCTTTCCGTGTTGCCCTAATTACCACCTTCAAGGTTTGTGGCATGCGACGTCCTTGAAAGCTTTTCGGCCATCGAGCAGAGACAGAGCTTGTGAGATCTTAAGAGTTGGTCTTGTAGTAGAAGATATACTGATTTTCTATCTTTCAACACCTCTTTATGATTGGTTTCTTCTAAAGTTGTTTGATGAATGAAATGTGTTAGATGAAAGTGAATGAAATCTGTTTGATGAAAGTCCTATGCCATTATCAAGGATGCAATTTGTGGGTCCACATTCTTATGTGCAATACTCACAATTCCATCCTTCACTCTCTGCGACGTCTATTAATGACCATATATATTTGGTCGATGCTTTTCATAGGACATTAACTTGTTGACTTGGCCCTGTACTTTCAACACCTCAGCCTGGTAGATGCAGTTCTGCAAGTCTTCCATCATCTAGTGGAGATCCGATCCTGCTAACATGAAATTGTAGTCCAACAATACCTCTTGGAGCTTTTGCATATGGGGGATGCATACGACTCACCCAAGCATACAGGGGGTGCATTTGGAATTTGGTTCTCTTGAGCAATACCTATTTTCATGTGAAGTTTACGTCATGATGAATACTGAGTTTTCCAGAAAATCAGTTGGGTGCTCCTTTAGCAACCAATAATTCATATTTATTTATTCAAACTAATTTATTAATTCCATACAGAAACCGCAATTTATCTTAAGTGCCTAAACTCTTACATGCTTGTTTAATAACTTCTTGTTTTTTTAACATGATTACCAACCCTTTGCAGCTCATTTAAGTGAGCCTATGAAGTGCAACTAGTAGGGTATATGATATGATATTCTTAATGTTTATCAATATTTATCATTCTTTTGTGAATAGCTTTGAGAAACAAAACCATTATAGGATGCTAAGCTTGAAGGAAATAATGAAGGTAGAAGATGTACTGTTAAGTTGCATATAATTTAACTCAGGTGCAACTTTTTAATTTTGGCACATATACTTTATTTTAAGACCTAAAAAGGAAAGATGCTTACTAATAAGGATGGAAAGTTACTAAGCTTTGAATATATCTATGACGAAGTGTAGGAATTTATTTATTTATTTATTTTTGATAAATTATGGTAATGATTGAGCAGTCAGTTCTAAGGTGAGTGAGGCCATCAAAGTTTATTTCACAATAAGAACTGAATGAAACATTTTATTTAAGAAATCTCATGAAACTGAGTTGTGATTCTTTCACACTACAACCCCTTGTCGTTTTGTATTTTGATTATGGAAAAATCTAAATGTAATCAAGTTGGTGCACTCCTTGCGCATTCCTGATGACATGTAAGGATATTAAATGAAATGGTGCAGATTGGTGAAAGCTGAAAGATGAAATTAAAGACTTCTTGAAACGGTGTGTTGGAGCCTCTTTCGGGGAAGTTGAAGCCCGTAGTTCCCCCCTCACCTGCAGTTCATTCGTGAATGGAAACGCTAGAAAGCAGTTCTCACTGAATCCACTCCATCCCGCGACGAAAGGCGAACCAACTCCATTTTCCCTCCTCCGTCCGTCGACGAAAATCAAAGTTTCCAGAGTTTTTCCCCTATGGTATATATATGTATATATATAATTATATCAATCTCTCTCCTTCGTGTGTGATTTTGTAATTTAATTTAGGTTGATTAGGATGTTTGGGTATGGGGATGGTTACAAATTTGCTCTCCTCCCTCCTATGTTGTAACAAGGAAATGATATGGAAATGGATGGGTGTTGTTGCGATGGGTAAATAGAATGCACACAAGATGTATGATGAAATGAAAAAGAGAGTCACAAAATTCTCAAATGGCATTTTCTCAACCCATAAAAATGTAGGGGAGGGATAAGTCATGAATTCAACATCCACCAGATACTAGTATACATTACCTACCTTTTTTCATCTTTTAAAACCAGTATCTTAAAAAACAAAATTATTTCATCTTTTGAGGGATTATCATCTGTTTTCCTCGTTTTGATGACTGCGAAACCTGAATCCGAGGTGCCCAGACATGCCAGTGGCGAGAGAGTCGTGCCCAGACGTAATAGTGGTGGAGACGTGCTGATGGTGAAGATGAGAGGGGGCTGGGTATCTTGTATCTACCTTCTTGGTTTGTGCTGAGCGGGAAAGACGAAGGCCTCTAGAGTCTGGAATCCTTAAAGCAACTCAAATTGATGAAATTACCCTCCAAGTCAGCAGGTTGGGGGGGGGGGTCCACAAAGGGTGCGCGAGAATGACTACTCGTAGCAGAATTGATTGATTATTCTATGTTATTAGCAGTTTCAAACTTAGAATTTTTCCGTATCAGTTCTTTGTTTTCAAGTTTCTTTCCTCCCTTCACATTGTCTCTGCATCAAGGGACTACTAACAACGACTTTAATTAAAAATCCGTACTTAATAGTATAATGTGCTAATTGTTGAAGTTCTTGATATTGAATTTCAACTCAATGTCCAGATTACTTGATAATATGATTATGAGTCCAACCTTTGACACCAATGTCCATATTTCTCAATATCCACATTACTTGATGTTGAATTTCACCTCAATGTCCAGATTACTTGAAAACATGTTTTGATTTTTTTCTTCCATTTAATGAACATGCTTACCATTGTTGGCTTGTTTCAATTTTCACTTGCTTTAACTTTTCAGGGTGTTCGTGTTGTTGATTTGCAATGTCTTCATCACATTTTTCATCTTCTTTAATTGATCTTTATTTGAATCATGCTCCAATATGTTTATGCAAGCTGATAGCACCTTTCAATTCTATCACACCCCATAAAATCTAAGACAACATTTTCTTGCTTGTCCAAAGTACAATAAGAAGGTCATTACTAAAATTACTAATTACTCTTGTTAGTGTAATTTTAATTTTCCATTTTTGAGGTAATCTTAATTTCCTACATGTTTTTTTACAAACAGTTGGCTACAGGAAAGATCATACTGCAACTACTTTTTATGGGCATATATTGAAGAAGGAAATGAAAGAAAAGTTATCAAAGAAGAACTCCAACATGCAAGGGAAAAGATCCAAAAAAGAGAGGAGGGAGTGTTGCTTCTTCTTAAAGACTAGGATGAGCTTCAAAGTCAAGTTGAAGATATTATCCATGCATGTATACTACTCTACTTGTCTTGAGAACTTTCGATTCTAATCTAGTGTTATTTTCTTGGATCAAGATCGATTGAAGATTAAGGATAGTGAGTTGAGATGAGATTAGTTGAGATGAAAGTTGAATAAAATATTGTTAGAATATTATTTTGTAATATTATTATTGTTTTAGAATTTGAAAAAGTTGAATTGTTTATTATATTTTACGTGAAAATTTGGAAAAGTTGTAACGATGAAATGAGATGAGACGAAACACTTTTACTATCCAAACGAGGCCTAGTATATGTTAGAAACTTGTTTGTATGTTGTAAATACGTTTATCAACTTTATTAAGTTTATTAATATTTTCAATGTAGCCCAACTATGGTGACCTGTAATATTTATGTTGTAATATGCTGTGTTGTTATATTTTCAATGCAGTCTAACTGCATAAGACTTATTATGTGTTCAATACAGCAATGTTATCAACAAATTTTCAGCTATAATATTTATCATGTAATTTGTGTGAAAAAATCAACAGCTCTATTGGAATCCCCTTATTTGCATAGACTGAGAAATATAAATATGGACTAATGAAACCCAATACCACAATGCTATTACCCTAATCACTGCTATCAAGTACAAGCACATCACAACTAACCAATGAAACCCAATATCATAGTGGTTTCAATCATAACTAACCCAAACCCAATATCACAACTAATTGCAATTGTGCTTCTGATTGATTACAACCTACCTACCAATGCCAACCTGGTCTTTTCATGAAAATGAAGAAATCATAGTAATATAATTCAAAATTCAGAGTATATTGAGTTAACTTGAATACATACAAGTATCTCAATCGAACCTAACCAATATTCTACAGTGGTGCTCCATACAAGTATCTCATACAGAGTTACAAAACACATCAAGTGCAAGAATACATCGAGTTAATAAGTACATATCTAGTTACGAGAATGCATTGGGTACAAACATGCAAAACTAAATTATCAATTCTCGAAAGCGCCATGATGTTAAAAGTCCACCTGCAAGTAGTTTGAAAACAATGTATAAAAATCATGACTAAAAACAGATATTATTAAAAAAAGAAACATTAGAAGAACTGCAACACAACTGTGTAATAACACTTTGTTGTGTGCTAGGCAGTAATACCTCATCTGTTGTTACTATAGCACCACTTGAGTACAATACGTCTTTCGAAAGTTTGCTTGCCTACATTTGAATACATAAACAAATTAAATATATTTAGAATTTTTTTTTTTTTTTTGCATAAATTGCATGATAAACAAATCAAATACATTTTTTCCCTATCTTGCCATCAGGTTCAGACGGTTTACTTTTGGTCTGTAACCTCTTTACAACCTTTTCTATTGTAGGTACCCTTCTTTTCAATAAGGGCCTCCATTTGCCTCTAACAACATGAGGATTCCACTTTCTTGGAACTTCCAGTTTCAACA
Source organism: Juglans sigillata (assembly GCA_003123805.1). NCBI lineage: Eukaryota > Viridiplantae > Streptophyta > Magnoliopsida > Fagales > Juglandaceae > Juglans > Juglans sigillata. The sequence goes on from QEOY01134252.1 coordinate 93,208, forward strand.
TCAATGCCCTCACTACTCATATTTGCAAGTATATGCTAATGTTTTATTTTAGTGTAAATCAAATTCATTGCCTGTAACTTCTGTACCATATTCAGGGAATTTTCTTCGTTTTCTACTGTATTTGTAGCAACAACTTCGTAGTATATCTTTATCAAAGTAGAGTACCTACTAGTAACTGGTTTATCACTCAAATAATCATAATTGTTCTGAATAAGAGCATATCTACGTTTAATATCCTTTCTCCAATTGTCCATAAAGTACTTTGAAGGCAATGATCGAACATCCCTTGTCGAGAAAATAGCAAGAATGTGCCTACATAAGATTATTCTCATCTCAAATAGTTCGCACATGCACTTTGCCTCACACTCATCTTCATTGAAGTATGCTTGATATGTAACTCGTTTGATCCACTCTTCGACTTGTAACTGGTTATCAATTTGATACGTTGAAATCACCTCTTCTGTTTTAATGAGGAAACAATGAGAATAGATTATCTTCATTACTGTGGATTGTACTTCATTAAACTTAGAATTTGTATACAGTTCCTGAATTAGATATACATGGGATTGTGCAGTTGAATGAGTGAAAGTGTGTTGTCATCTCATTCTCTACTTTCTCCCTCAGTACATTGTCAACTTAATCAAAAACTCTTTTAATGTGGTCCCCAAATGCACAAAACCATCAAAAAATGTTTTCATAACCTTACTCCTCTGAGTTGTGCTCATTCCAGTGCAGAATGTATCTTTCAGATATACAAGAACCTAATACATTTGCTCACTATATAGATTTCGAAGCTATACAGGCTCGTGCAAATTGTATGTATTAAGAAACACCTCCCAAGACTTTCAAACTCATTAGAAGTTTAACAATCATAAATACATTGGTACAATGCAGTCCTTAAACCACAATTGTATTTAGAATGAGAACCCAACTTCTCTGATAGTTTTCAGATAATGCACAAAAAGTATATGTGTTGGGTGTTTGGAGAAACTATTTCTATCGTGTTTTTCTTGGCATTGTCTTGGGATAGCTTTTAAAGCTCTCCCATCCATGCATTTCAACCTAGTTTCAAAGAACCAAACAAAGCTTTCAATATCTCCAATTAATATCAAACCTGCTTCAAAAAATATTGATTCTCTATAGTGATTAACACCTACAAAAGGGGTGAATGACATGCCATATCTATTTGTTATGTACGTTGCATCAATTGCCACAATAACTTCAAAATACCCATATGTTGCTCTGCTACGTGCATCGGCCCCAAAAAATATTATATAATCTTTCATCGTCATCTACATCCATCAGAACACATCATTCTTATATTACATTCTCTCAAAATATCCCTGAAGTACATTAGCACCTCATTTACCAAATCTAAGGGGGTCGAGTCTTGTCAATATAATTTCACGCATCTTTTTCGATAAATGGAAGATTCTCAAATCTACCTATGTCGACAATCAATGAGTTGAGACTTGACCAGAGACTGACAAATTCTTGGAATCAATCTTAAAAAAAGCTAACCAATGTGTTTTTTTATAATTGCTTTTTTCTTTGCTTAATTACACAAAAAATTACTTTCCTAACTGATAAAGCACAAACAAGTTGCACACTGGAGAGGACACTAGTTAAATAGAGCAGCTTCAGTTCTTTGTACCTCTCATGCGTACACACACATGCTTTGCCCTATTGAAACTTTTAGCCATACTAATGTCTACCTTGTTGTTGATGTCTACCTACCTCTTTACAAAATCATCAATACCTCTATTACATCTAAAGATCCATGTCATTCGTGGACTTAGCCCATAGTTGTGTGTATTCTCAACTATAATTATACATAAGACCTCATTAGCCAAAGCTGCGTTAATCTTCGCCTTACAATCTATCTTCGTTGTTAGACATGGTTTAGAAACATTAGAAGTACGATTCCTTCCCTTTTTTTTTTTTTTTTTTTATTTATCAAAGAGCCGGTAGCTTTACACATAGCGGCCCCGTCTCAAGTTTATTAATAAGCCATCACTTGTGGCAGAGGAATACTGTAGTTACAAGCAAGGCATCTGAGAGAGTACAGATATGCCAATAAAAGCCTCCCAAATACAGACCAACAAACATAATGCAAATAAACAAACTAAACAGGCCTATACAGTAAAACCAAAGAAACTAAAATAACAAAATTAACGACATCTTAAGGAGGGAAGACCAGATAAATCCAAATGAAACAAGCCTCTAAAGGCCCGAGGCAGTATAGAATTATTTGTGTAGACCAAGTCAACACCATTGAGGCCATCCTTGGCCAACCAATCTGCCACCTTATTCCCTTCGCATAACACATGTTGAAGACGACAATTAATAGCTTGAGTCATACTAACAATCTCTTCCCAATAATCCTCCAGGTACCAAACCCTACACCGCCCTCTATGCCACCAAGAAATAATCACCAAGGAACCAACCTCAACAATAACATTAAAAATATGAAGAGATTTGCATAACCGCAAGCCATTAAGGAGTGCAAGAAGCTCCACTTTATTATTTGAGCCAAAACCAATAGGAGAGGCGAATGGTTGCACAAGCTGCCCTTGATCATTGTGAATAACTCTACCAATACCGCTAGAACCTGGGTTCCCCAGGCTACTATCTTTCGTATCCAATTTAAACCACCCTGATGGAGGTTTACGCCACTTGACTACTTTACATCGCCTTTCTTTTACTGGAGCAGGTTTGATTCGTAAGACCTAAAGAATCATGCCATTTTACCGGGACAAACTATAAAAATTATCAATCGCCTGATAGAGATAACCAATCTAAATACAAATAGATTTGACAACAACTTGATGAGATTCCAATGTGCCCTCCATTCGAGCTAGACATCGTCTTCTTCAAAGTCTCCAAGTAATAATGACAGGTTGCAGGCCAATAATAACATCCACTTGAGAATTGGACTGAGCACGCTGAAACCAAGATGAGACATGAAGTTTCCAATTGCTAACCATCGGTAGTCCAAAGAGATTGCCGAAAAAAGACCATATTTTTTAGGAAAATCTCCCTCAATAAGAATATGATTAATGTCTTCATAATGACCTGCAATATAGCAATCACATTTGAAAACAATAGGAATGCCAATATGGCGCAATCTGTCATTCACACTCAAAGCCCTGTGCCAAGCCTTCCAGAATTGAATAGACAATTTTAAGGGAAGATTTTTATGCCAAATCCAAGAATACCAATCGAGCAAGGAACTTTTGACTCTAATACAATGCCATGCAGATTTTGTAGAAAACATATCTGTCTCTAAGGGGGTCCAGACAAGAACATCCTTACCCGAGTTTTGCCCAGATAAAGAGGCTAAAATACCATCAACATTCTCCAGGCCAACCAAATTCTCTAGAAGATTCACATCCCAACTGTCTGACAGTCGACACTCTTTAATTTTTAGCAAAGGCTGACCCACAACAGGCAAGTTATTACTCAAAGGACCACTGTCCCTCCATTTATCACACCAGAAAAAATATCTCCTTCTCTAACTCTCCATTTATAATTATTCAATATCAAAGGAACACAGCGAGCAACCATTCTCCAAAATCTCGAACCTTTATTAACATCAATAAGGACCCAAGGTTTTGAACCCACATATTTAGCCTTAAAAAAGTTTGCCCAGAGAGAGTTACCTTGTAAAAGATTCCAAGCAAACCTCATGTGCAAAGTTATCTGAGTGTCCTGGAGATGCCTGAAACCGAGACATCCTTCAGCCACAGGCCTACATATATGTTTCCAAGCCACCCATTTCTTTTTATCTTTTCCAGTAGCTTCGCCCCAAAAGAAAGAGCTCATCATCTGATGGATCTTGCTGATAATTGCTTGAGGGACCTGTAAAACAACAAAAAGGTGAAGGGCCATACTAGATATGACATTACGTAATAAAACTAGTTTCCCTCCAGAAGATAGGAGTTGCAGTTTCCAACCACTGAGTTTTTGTCTCCCTTTATTCACCATGCCTTCAAGGTCTAAAAGCTTGAGACCACCCAGGATAATGGGTACACCAAGATATTGAAAAGGGAAGTACCCTTCCATGAAACCCGTGCTACGAAGAAGACGTCGCTTGCGAGTAGGGGAGACTTTATTTCAGCAATACAGGGTGGACTTCTATTTATTAATAGCCTGGTCCGACCATCTTCCATATTGGTCTAAAATACTTAGAAGCACCTGAGCCGATCTTTGACTCCCATTAGAGAAAATAACCATATCATCAGCATACATTAAATAAGAAATGATAGGCATACCTTGGGCCTGATGAAAGTGCCCAAATCTATTCTCAGCCACACTTCGGTGGATCAACCGTGAAAAGATCTCCTGCTGAATAATAAATAAATAAGGAGATAGAGGATCACTTTGTTGAAAGCCATGGCCTCCCGGGAAGAAGCCTTTTATTGTCCCATTCATCATAACAGAATATCAGGAACTAGAAATACAAAAGAAAATCAGATCACAGAATTGGGCGAGAAACCAAAGCTCAGCATGACCTTATTAGAAAATTCCAATCCACGCGATCATATGCTTTAGCCATGTCTACTTTTAACATGATGTTGTCGTCGTGCTTCCTTTTATTGATAGAATGAACCATTTCCTGCATGAGGCTAATATTCTCAATAATACTCCGACCCAGAATAAAGGCTTCTTGTTCCAAAGAAACCAAACGAGGCAAGATACTAGTTAAGCGATTCACAATTATCTTGGAGCAAAATTTATAAAAAAATCGAGCAAAGGCTAATGAGGTTGAACTTATCAAAACCTGTTGGAGAATCCACCTTTGGGATTAGCACCAAATACGAAGCTGTAAAAATTTTTGGAAGGGACTTGGAAGCAAAGAATTCCAGCATTGCATTCCACAAATCATTTTTAACCACCTCCCATCAACTCTTATAAAATCCAGAGCCAAAACTGTCAGGACCAGGAGCACTGTTAATTGAAATTGAGGACAAAGCATCAAAAACCTCCTCCAAAGAAGGCACACAAATAAGGGAGGCATTCTCCTCCACAAAGATAACCGGATTTATAAGTCCCTTAAGATTCGGATTCTCAACCGACAGATCACCCTGGAGAAAAGATGAAAAATAATCAATTGCACCTTGGTGGATGGACTCCAGGGACACATAAACCATGTCATTCGAACGCATCTCAAGCACCCTTTTATGCCTTTTAATGGCTAAGCAAGCATGCAAAAATTTGGAATTCCGATCACCAGCCACCGCCCATTTTATCTTGGCCATTTGAGCCAATCGAATTTCTTCCCGACGCCCCCAAATTGTCAGATCTGAATTGGTCACCTGAAGCTCTCGGTCAAGATCCTCTTCCCAGTTTATTTGAAGCTGTAATTCAAGCTCCTCAACCCGATTATTAAGAGTAGCAATCCGGTCCAACGTATGGCCGAAAACCCTTTTATTCCAATCCCACAAAACAACCTTAGTCTATTTTAGCTTCATTATCAAATTCTGAATGGTTGAACCACTCGATTGAGATGCCCAAGCATGCTAAATACACTCCAGAAAATTGTGATGTTCCACCCACATCTGTTAGAACCGAAAAGGTGTTGGGCCATAAGAGAAAAGGTCCTCCTTTAGCTCAAGAAACATAAGAGCATGATCCAAAGTAGATCGTGGCAAGTAAGAACAGGTAGCATTAGGAAACAACGAGAGAAAAGAGGCATCAATCAGAACACGGTCCAACCGTGCTCAAGAACGAGCAAGGCCATGTTGCCCATTACACCAAGAGAAAACACTCCCCTTTGAAGCCATTTCAATCAAACCTCCCTATTGAATCCAGTTATTAAAATCCTCCATGGCTCCAAGTGGTTGAGGCCTACCCCTACATCTCTCTGAATCATTTTGTATTATGTAAAAGTCACCAACAAAAATACTCGGGTCTAAGCCCAGAGTCTGGCATTGTGTTCATCCCACAATATGTGCCGATCAGACATTGTACATTTAGCATAAATAAATGTTAACAAGAAGTTCTCAACACCTTCACCTACTCTAAGAGAAACATATTGCTCTCCCATATGAACCAAACTCACCTCCAGTATGCTATCCCAAAAGATCCAAATTCCCCCCCCCCCCCCTCAATCTCATTTGAAATAAAGTTATCAAATTTCAGAGTATGTGCCAATCTCTAGTAACTTCTAGATTCTGAAAAGGCTTCAAAAGAGCAATGATTTTCGATCTCAACTTACCAAGCAACTTTTTTAATCTACCTTTAGAGGTCCCAACTCCCCTAATGTTCCATACAAAAATGGGATCAATCATTGAGGAGGGTTAGAGACTCGAGCAAGAACCCGATAAGAACTTCTCATTTTAACAAAACTATTTTTCTTATATTTTCTTTTACCTCTCAGATTCTATCAAATAATATTTATCTTGTTGAAAAACTTCAGGGTGTAATTCTATCTCTGGTTCAGAAACAATGATATCCAAGCTCAGGTTCTCCTCAGCAAGTTCAACTTCCTGTTCCTCGACATCCAATTCAGCCTCCTGGGCTACAAACGTGACGACAGGCGTAGACTCCTTTACATGGCCACACTCTGTTTCATCTTCCATGACCGAGATCACAACGCTGTCCGCAACTCGTGATTCGACGTCATTCACCTTAACGACCTCATTTTCATGAATTATTGGATCTTCCCGATCAGCATCTACCTGTACCATAGACAATATAGGCACCAAAACATCTTCTTTCTGATTACCCCCCTCTAGATCAGACAACGGATCATTCACAACTGCACTCAGGACAGTCACAGGAACTGCACCAGGTTCCCCATTCGCATTCGTATCTTTCAACCCTTTCTTCCATGCTTGAGTCTTCCCCAACTTCTCAAGTTTCTCAGCACGGCAGGTCTGCAAATTATGGCCTTACATCCGACACTTACAACAATAGGCAGGGAGAGTCTCATAAACAACTTCTTGTTTCCTACTCGAGCCCGATGCTCCAATCTAGAAATGAGATAAATGATCTTTTGCCACATCAACCTCAACACACAACCTCGCACCATCCGTTCTCATGGCGCAACGCATTGGATTATCCCGACGAATGAATGTATCAACAGGAGCCATGAAAATACTAAAAAATGCTTAACTGTAAAAATTTGGTGGAAGTTCCGAGAGATAAATCCATACAGGAACCCGAGAGGGCTCATCGTCCTTCATGAATTCTGGTGTCTAACGAAAAGCTCGATAGAAAATCCCATTGATCTAGAAAACATCCCACGATAAAGTTTTCGTGAAATCAACCTCGTTTGTCATATGTACAAACATGTTCCTCGACCTACGCATGGAAAAGACAACTGGAGTGGACGAAAGGCCCTAACGATTGTGTATGAAAGCACGGACTGCATCCAAGGATGGACGTTGTTTCAGAAACTTAAGGATCACTGAGTAACGAAAGGGCTCTGCTGACTTGATAATTTCTTCACAGGAAAATTGAAAGTAGACTTCACCATCCAGGACCTTCGGAGGTCTAGACGGAAGCACCATCTCAGGGATGGGCTGTGGGACAACAGCCACCAAGTCGGCAAAGGAAGTCCGACCGGTGGCACCATCTGCGGTTGGCATGTAGCTAGCCATAGGGGACCATGCAGGAAACAAACAGAAACCCTAAAGCCCACGTAGAGAGAAAAAGGGCAAAAACGAAAACTCATGGTTATTGCTGGACAGTTTTATACATTGCTCATTAGTTGGTGTACGATTCCTTGCCTTACTACCATGAGCACAACCAAGTGTTACATATCTAACACTCTCACCATCTTCCCTTTTACTTCTTTGGGTAATTATTCCAAACCCAGTATGTTTTCCATTTTGCTTATAGTAGTCAAAGAGCTCATGCTTAGTTTTAAATAACATCCCCAACCTTGGCTCTATAATTCCATCATCATAATTCCCATGGCTGATCAATTGTACTTCCTAATCAATATTAATCGAATGCACAACTAAATCAGTTGCAATGCCCTAACCTACACGTTTCCCTCTCGAATCGTTAGACTACTGCATGATACCATAATGCAGAATATCTTGAAGGTATAAACCAGCTTGAATATATATCATGCTTGTTTAATATGTTCAGGAAAGAAAAATTTATGGTATACCTATTGTTCAATTAAGTCATATTTCACATTTGAGGTATCTTGCTAAGTACTACTTTAAGAAGAAAACAACGATTGCCTAGTAGATGAGGTGGGTTTTATCATCCTCTTAGGATTACTTGAACATCCTGGATGGTGAATTGATGCTCCAAAAGGATAGGAAATTTGTGGTCGAAATGGTACTCCTGTCGTTTGCTGCAATTTATAATATCAAATCATAAATGTAACCTCGACATTGCCTTGAAACATAAACGCTTTAAAAACAAAAGTTATCACCTGTTTTCTCCATATGGACGTAGTGCAAATGGTGGAAAAAATATAGGTGGCATAGTCCCATGGTAACCATACATATAGCTAGAGTTGATCTCGGTCTGGTCCCCAGGGGGCTTTGTGGACCGGACTGGACCTATTCGGTCCAGGGTTTTGCCCACCCTGGACCGGACTGAACAGCATAAGGACCGGTCTGGTCAGGTCCCATTCGGGACAGGCCAGGCGGGTTCGGTCGGTCCAACCCTATACCAAATAGGCCAATGGTCCAATCCCTATATCCTATGTTTTTCGGCCTAACAATCATTTTAACTTTTTGGCCCATTAACATTTTATCCAATTTTAAGTCTAAAAATACCAAAAAAGAACTTGAAAGGAAAATAAACATAATCATAAAAAGAAAATTGTCTATATACAATAAATTTGAATAAAATGATTTACTACAAAAGAATATAAATTTTCTATATCCATCTACACAACTGAAACAAGATTATCAATCATAGTAATAAAATTAAAAAAATAGAGATAAAGAAATTTAAAACAATCCCTAATCAGTAAAATCCCTAATAAGTAATCATTCAATTTATCTAGATTTCAAACTCCAAATAAAAAAAGAAAAAAACAATAAAAGCATATTTACATGATTACATCAATACACAGCTCTCATTGTCTAAGCCTCTCATATTTACATCAATACAAAACACAAATATATATAAACGGAAAAGCCATATTAATACAAGTTACAAATATAAAAAACATTACTTAAACATTTGGACTCTTCCACATCTGCTTCAAGTTAAACTCCTTCACGTGAGCTTCATTTTTCAAAAACAAGCAAAATAAAGAAACTTTTGTTCATGTCCAGTATTGATGGAAATATTATTCTAATAGTAAGGAATTAAGGATCCATAGAGGTTAGAAATTGGACTGAAATTAGACGTGACAATAATAACAAGCTGTTGTAATCAATTGTTTTGTAATGAACAGTTTGTAACGAATAGTTGTAATGAAAAATATTTTATCAGATGACCTAATCCAAGATTGCTATTTTACAATATTGGTACTGTAGTATTTATTTGAGTGTATCAAGGATTGAGTATATTATCATCGATTAGCATGTTAGAGTATATGAAAAACAAACAAAACTTTTAAAGCATATGTTTATTAATTCAAGCCTAAAGAATACAAGATATTCCTCTATTTATAGAAATAGAGAATAACAACCCACAATTTGCAAGAGGTAGACCAAATGCAGAAACACATAAATCCAAACAAAATGAGCAAGCATAATCACCCAAATGAGCAACTTAGAATCACCCAAACAAAAACCAAGCAAAAGATTCAACATCATCAAAACGATTCAACACCCAAATGATTCAACACCATCAAAACTCAAAACCAGAGAGAGAGAGAGAGAGAGAGAGAGAGAGAGTACCCAAACGGCGATGGTGCTATGAGCCTGCAATGGATGGGCTGGAGAGGGTGGATTCGCAGCGCTAGGGTTTTCTTACGGGAGGGGGGAATTGGAAAAATGGCTTCAACAAAACTGATCGGGTGCTGAGGGGGGTGTGGGGGGACAAAGTGCCGCCGTTTGGATTGAAATTGGACCTAAACGACGTCGTTTCAAGGACGTTAGTTTTTAAAAAAATAGCTGGGTTGCATTATATGATGCCGTTTCACGCAACCCAGTTTAAGAATTCATTTTGTAATGACTTAAACGGCACCGTTTAGGTCTAATTTTGTACCAAACGGCGTCGTTTATTTAATAGCAGATAATGTGTGTTTTTGACTTGTGGTTTTTTGGCACATAAATTAATTAAAAAAATTATTTAAATTAGTAAAATTAAAATTAAGTAAACTATTTAATTATTTAATTAAATCATTAAAGAAATAATGATTTATAATTATATTTATGATGTTAATTGTTAATTGCTAATTTGTTACTAACATAGAGTGTGTCAATGTATTATGAATCTATGATAATTGTCAATATATTAAAATTTTAAGTTTTTACATTTTGTATATGATTAATAAATCATTGTATTAGGTATATATAGTTATAATGATATTAATACTATACTATTATACATATGTAGAGTAATATATATTATTCTATAAGCCTATGACTCTTATAATATATTAATATATACTAATACTATATATAATAATGATATAGTGTACTAACACTATATATTATATAATAATACATTGATACTAAAATATTACTAATACTATATACTATACTAATAGTGATATTAATACTATATAATAATATATGGTCATAGTCTTTTTTTTTTTTTAAAGAAAGAGTTAAGGTCACCGTCCAAAAGTGACCCCACCCCAAATTTATTAATAACCCTCACTTGTGGTGGAGGAAAACCGTAGTTACAAATCAAGCATCTGGGGTATAAATAAAAACCCAGCATGCAGAAAAAAACCAAGCCAGAATAAATAAAAAACCATGGAAAACAAAATAAAACCACAAACAAACAAAAAAACACACGAACCTAACTAAAACGAAATGAAGGCAACTCGGAGTAGTTCATGCGGATAAGACCACGCAGCGCTCGGGGAGTCTCCGTCAAGTGAGAGACAACTAAATCACTACCAGAAGCCCTATGTTTGGCTAACCAATCTGCAACTTTATTTCCTTCACAAAAAAATGATGAATCGAGCAAGTCATGGAGTTTGTAATGTCCATAATTTCCTCCCAGAAATCCTCGAGGTACCACACCCCACATCTTTTGCTCCTTTACCAGGAAATAATAGTCATAGAATCAAGTTTAATATCCACATAATTGAAAGATAAGGATTTACAGACCTGGAGCCCATGAAGAAGAGCTAAAAGTTCTGTCCGATTATTAGAACATGTACCAATGAACGAAGAAAAAGCATGAATTAGCTTACCATGATTATTTCTAATAATCCCACCTATACTTGAGGCACTCGGATTACCCAAACTACTGCCATCTATATTAAGCTTAACCCATCCCCCCGAAGGCCGTTGCCAAGCAATAACTTTGCAATGCCGGATTGGGGGAAGAACGAACTGGACATGCAAACTTTCAAGTACCTACAAATCAAAATCATATATGTGAGAACTAGCATGCATATCGTGACAAATAAGACTAATCCACCGACAAACAGAGTGAATAATGTCAGAGGAAAATTCAAAGCGACCCTCCATATGCGCCAAACAACGCCTCCACCATATTCTCCAAGTGATAATCACGGGGAGAATTCCCACAATAATGCCAAATTGAGACGATAGAGTTGCACGGCGAAACCAAATCTTCACCGTGTCTTTCCAATTCCAGCCAATCGGGATCCCAAGGCTAGCCCCAAAATATCGCCAAATGGTGTTCGCAATATCACCTACAAAAAGAACATGATTTTGGTCCTCATAGTGACTGTTAGCACAACAATCACAATGAGAGGTAATAGGAATGCCAATACGTCGAAGATGATGATCGACACTAAGGGCCATATACCAAACTTTCCACATATGGGTAGACATTTTAAGAGGAAGAATCTTATGCCACATCCAAGAGTGCCCCTCAATAGTATCACCCCTAATACGGACACAATCCCAAGCCGACTTAGTGGAAAACAAACCATTATCATTATTGGTCCAAATCAGAACATCCAAACCCAGTTTAGCCTTACAAATATCCTCTAAAATACCATCAAAGTGATCCGGTCACACTAACTGTAAAATAAAATCCACATCCCAATCATTATTTAATTTGCAATCCTTCACTTGAAGATGAGGATGCCCCACAATATTCATATCATTAGCTAAAGGGCATCTATCCGGCCATTTATCATACCTGAAAAAAACCTTACCATCTTTAAGACGCCTTAGAATTATCCAAGACCAAAGGAAGGGATTTAGCAATCATTTTCCAGAACCTTGTACCCTTAGTTGGATCAACCAGGGCCCAAGGTTTAGAACCCACATACTTACCCTTAAAAAAGTTAGCCCATAAAGAATTACCTTGAATAAGATTCCAAGCAAATCTAGCATGAAAGGCTTTTTGCATATCATCGAGGTTCTTAAGAGCCAAGCCACCTTCCTCCACGGGATGACAGACAGAATTCCAGGCCACCTATTTTTTCTTACCTTTGCTATTATCCTCCCCCCAGAAGAAAGTACTCATCATACGATGAAGGGATTAAATAGTAGATTGCGGGACCTAAAGAACGGCAAAAAGATGAAGAGCTATTCTAGAAAGAACATGACGAAGTAAAATAAGACGGCCACTCACCGAAAGAAATCTCATCTTCTACCCCGATATTTTCTTTTGAATATTAGACACCATATCTTCCAGATGCGCCTGTTTGAGATGACCCAAAATAATAAGCACTCTAAGATATTTGAAAGGGAAAGATCCTTTTGAAAATCCAGTCTTCCGTAATAATAAGCTTTTACTAGCGAAAGAAATTTTTTGAGAGCAGTAAATGGCAGATTTAGAGTGATTGATACACTGACCCGACCAACTCTTGTATTTATGAAGCATAGATAAAATCTCCCTTAGGGCTTGAGAGCTACCATTAGAAAAAAGCACCACATCATCAGCATACATAAGATGAGAAATTATGGGCGTACCTCATGCCTGTGAGAATTGACCAAATTTCTGAGCCTCCACACTTTGCTTGATCAATCTAGAGAGAATTTCTTGAAGGATAATAAAGAGATAGGGAGAAAGGGGATCACCCTGACGCAAGCCCCGACCACCTTGAAAAAAACCTTTAATAGTGCCATTCATCATAATAGAATACCAAGGAGTCGAGATGCATGTTCTGATAAGAGCACAAAAATTAGAGGAAAATCCAAAACAGCGAAGAACCTCCAGAAGAAACAGCCAATCCACTCGATCATAGGCTTTAGCCATATCCAGTTTAATCATGACATTACCACCATGGGCCTTCTTATTAATGGAGTGGACCATTTCTTGCGTAATACTAATATCAAAGATGCTTCTCCCCGGAAGGAAAGCACATTGTTCTCACGAAATCATTCATGAGAGGAGGCCTGTCAAACGATTAACAATGATTTTGGAGCATATTTTATACAACACCGAGCATAGGCTGATAGGCCTAAACTTATCAAAACCAGAAGGTGTATCAACCTTTAGAATTAAGACAAGAAAAGATATAGTAAACAATCTTGGAAGCTGTTTAGAATTAAAAAAATCAGATATGGCTTCCAAGACATCCTCTTTCACAATCTCCCAACAACTTTTGAAAAAACTAGAACCAAAGCCATCAGGCCCCGAGGAACTATTAGAAGGAATAGATGACAGAGCAGAGAACACTTCATTCATAGAAGGCATCGCACACAAAATCAAGTTGTCAGAATTAGAAATGATAGGTGAGATAAGAGTCAATAAATCAGGTAACAATCTAGTTGGCGTGCCCTGCAAAAAAGTAGAAAAGAAATCCACAGCCCCCTGATGAATACTCTCCGGCGAATTGAACACCATGCCATTCGATGATCTCATGTCCACCACTCTTTTATGCCGTTTATTAGCAAGACAGGCATGAAAAAACTTTGTGTTACGATCACCATCCATATGCCATTTTAACTTAGACATTTGAGCCAATCTAGTATCTTCACGACGAAGCCAATTATCCAATTCCGCAGAAGAGGCCATAAGATCCCTCTTCCTAGATTCATCCAATTTTGCTGAAGTTTCTTTTCAAGCTCCTCAATTTGCTGCTCAAGAGAATTAATATGCATATTAGTATGACCGAAAATCTGTTTATTCCATTCACGCAAGGCGACCTTAGTGTTCTTCAATTTAAAAGCCAATTTAGTAAGCCCATGACCACCAATAGATGCAGACCACGCCTGACGAACATAGAAACAAACTTGCGGATGATCCACCCACATTTGTTGAAAACGAAAAGGCGAAGGGCCATAAGAGAAAGGCTCCATCTTGAACGCAAAAACTATAGGAGAGTGATCGGACGTGGTGCACAGAAGAGAAGAACAAACTGCATTCGGAAAATAAGAGAGCAAAGAGAAATCCATAAAAACTCGATCTAACTTCGCCCAAAACCGAGCACCCGACTACCTATTACACCAAGAAAAATTTATGCCCTTAGACTTCATCTCAACCAACCCACCTTGGTGGACCCAGTCATTGAAGTCCTCCATCGCCGCATTTGATCGAGGTGAGCCACCCCTTCTCTCCGAGTTATTCCGAATGATAATAAAATTCCCAACAAAAAGACAAGGCTCCAATCCCATAGCCTGGGAACTAAGATCCTCCCACAAACTTTTCCTCTCATGCATACTGCACTTAGCATAGATGATAGTACACAAAAAATGATAGGACCCCGTGTTAACAGGAAGAGAAACAAACTACAAATTTGTTTGCACCACTTGAATATCAAGAGTATTGTCCCAAAAGATCTAGATTTTACCACCATCAACTGCATTCGAAGTAAAGGAGTCAAAATGTAAATAATGTTGCAAACGGGTAGCTTTGTCCAGATTTTGGAATGGTTCCAAAACCACAACCATCTTAGGCTTAAACTTACAAACTAAATTCTTCAATCTACGACGAGAGGTACTGATGCCACGGGGATTCCAAACAATAATAGAGTTACTCATAAAGACAAGGTAGAGGGACGAGTAATGACCCGAATGGAACTTCTAACTTTCTCAAACTTTTTCTTTTGATATTTTTTCTTAATCGTTTTACCTTCAGATTCCGAATGGTAATCCTTAAATTGAGGGAGCACTTCTTGAGGGATATCAGGATCAGGATCAGGCTCAGAAGCAATATCTTCAAGATTATTGCCCATATTTCATTTAGAGTCTCAACTACTAAACATAGTTCATTTTCCTCCAGATCAATGTTTGCAGATTCCTCCAGGATCAGAGGAGAGGGCTATTCAACATTAAAAGAAAAATGCTATTATGGTTCAAAAGAGTACCTGCATCGTCACTTGGTGCTAGCACCCCTCCATCATCATGAACATTGACCTCCATAATAATCCCCTGGTCAGGGGATGGTTCTAGAATATCAACAACTGGTTCGTTGGTCTCTGTCTCAAGTGGAATAACCGCGGGGTTGTTCATCTCACCACCTTGTGTATTACTAGCACTAGTTCCACTAGGTTCTAGTTCTCCTTTCTTACGGCCACGGTTTTGCTCCCCATGCTTAGATTTTCCTGCACGACATGTCTTAGAATTATGACCCTGAACTCTGCATTTTCCACAATACGCAGGCAACGTCTCATAGATAACCTCTTGTTTCCTACTCGTATCCAGACCAGGAGCACCAATCCAAAAATAAGAGATCGGCTACTTGGCAGCATCCATCTCCAAACAAAGTCTAGCTCCATTAGTCCTGGTCGCACAACGCGTGGGGTTGTCCCTGCGTATAAATCGACCAATTGGTGTAGTGAAAATCTGAAGGAAAGATTCTTGATAATAGTTGGGAGGTAATCCGGGAAGAAAAATCCACACGGGTACATTAGAAGGTTAGTGCTCCTCATTGAATTTTGGAGACCAGTGAAAAGCACGGTAAGCCACTCCATTCACTTTATAGGATTCACGGGACAAGGCTTTCACAAAATTAGCTTCCGTAGCCATCCTGAAGAAAACGTTGCGGGGCAGTTTCATAGAGGATACCACCAGGGTAGATGACAGACCCCATCGACTAGAGATAAAGGCATGTATAGCGTCCAGAGAGGGCCTTTGTCGAAGGAACTTAATCACTATAGAGAAACGGAATGGCTCTGCTGATCAGGTGATTTCTTCTTTGGAGAACTGGAAAAAAATCTCGCCGTCCATAACTATAGGTGCACGAGGGGCTATAGTAATTTCAGGGTCATCCCCCTTCCCCCGGCTAGAAAAGGTGGGGGGGGGGGGGTGCCGCGCTGAAGCAATCAGCCAGGTCGCCAAGTATTTGTCTGGCTTCTTCCATGAGATTCAGAGACTTCTTTTTTCATCTTTTTCCTTTCTTTCACTGCTTTCTAAATTCCTTTTACTGACCATTCCATGTCTGCCTCTCTTGTTGTCAGAGTTCCTCTCATCTAGCAGCCTTCATTATAGATGGACAGGAGGCCGTTGAGTAAGAAAACCAGGACATTCAAACGATGACCAAGACTGCCATTCAGTACTCTCTTGGCAAGAAGGATGAGAGGGAGCGGCTGGAGCAAGAGCTGAGGAGGGTACGACTCGCCTTGGAGGAATGGAGCAAGAAGACTGAGAAGCTTAATCGCTGCTGGAAGAAGCTAAAGAAGAAGGTGAGGGAAGACGCCCAATGGATGGAGCGACTTGTCACAGATCTTCGGGGTGACTTGTCCTGAGTGCAAGAGGTTGCCTCTCACTTGGACAGCCAAATGAAGTCGGTTGTGGGCGTTCGCGATATTGCTTGGGGGCACGAGTGTGCTGAGGGCCTTAGGTCGATGTGGGACCACATTTTGGAGAGACCGGATGGTTGTGGACTCTCGAGAAGTATTTGCTGGACCTTGACCTTACTCAGGTTGCCGTCGACGAAGAAGCTTTTGCGTTCACCCGTAAGTTGGGGATGAAAGAGATCCCTAATGCTTTTACGGGTCCCGTCTTCCCGGCCATGTCTGAGCTTGCTGCTTTCGAGCCTGGAGATCCTGATCCCAATGCCCGTGAGGTTGACACTCTTGATGCCAAGGTCTCCGGGCATGGTGCCTAACGTTGTTACGCCTTAGGTTCTTTCTGCCGCTGTTGTTATTTCATTTTGCTCTTCTTTCTTTTTCTTTTCCTTTTCATAAATGTGTATACCTGTGCGTCGTCGTCATGCGACTTGTGTGTAACTTTTGATCATTAATGAAATTGCTTCATATTTTGTTGTGTCGGAGTGCTTGTCTTCACGATGTTTTGCCACAGGAAATTATGGGCTTGGCTTTAGGCAGGAGGATGATTGTCATACTTATGGTCCACCCCGCCAGCACCTAACTTATTCCTAATGACCCCGCTGGCCAACCGCTCTTCTGCTTGTGTTGTGTTTTGTTTGTCCTTGTTAGGTAGCTATCCCTTTGGGGCCTTTAGCGATGTTGTTTGACAAGACCGATGTATCTCTAATCCCTAGGCCCGCACTCCATCAGGGAGAGGTCAGAATGTCTCAAGTCAAACCCTCCCCTTTGATTTCATGAGGAAGAAACTTTTTTCAGACGGACCGACTGCAATGGGAGTCAAGGTAAGTGTTCAACTAGCTGAAAGGTTGGACCCACTCTCCTCCGCATGAGGGTCCGAGTGGCCTTTGGCTCCCCCTAGAGCTTGGCAGGGTGAGTCGCAAACTAAGGCTTGCCAAGGCTCTCCAGCGATGCATGAACTACTCCCTTCTGTAGGTGTTGTCCTGGGTAACCCCATCATCCTTCTGCTTCAATTCCTGGACATAGCATTCCCACGCCAAGACCTGTTCACCTCAAATTTCTCCCACTTCACGGGGAGTCAAAAACTTCATCTTGAAGTAGTAGGTTGACATGACAGCCTGCAAGCTGTTAAGGGTGGGCCTTCCGATGATGCGTTGTAGGATGACAAGGCTCTCACCACTAGGAAGTTTATCATAATTGAGACAGTGTAGGGGGTGTTGCCTGCGAGGACCGACAGCGTGATGGTTCCCACAGGATGAACCATATTCTCGGAGAAGCCCTTTAGCGGCATGGGGCTAGATGCAGCCGGGAAGGGTCTATTCCCATCCTAGTAAAGGCTTCCCAGAACAGGATGTCCGCAGAGCTCCCGTTGTTAATGAGGATTTTGCAGGTGGTGAAGTTGGTGACCAATATGGTTACCACCAGCGCATCATTATGGGGGTACAAGACCTTTTCTTCATCTGCCTCCTCAAAGGAGATGACTAGAGTCAGTTTGCCCCTTCAGTGCTTGGCGGGGTGGTATTCTGCCGAATACACCTCGCGATACTAAGCCTGCCTGATGTGTGCCTTTCTGCTTGAGGAGGAAGTGCCCCCGCCTGCGAATCCTTCTGTTATTGTCCAGATTTCCCCGAGTGGAGCCCCCCGCTGTAGTGAGCAAGGGAAATCTTGCTGCGGCCCTCATGCTGGTGGTCGTTGTTGAGGGCTTTCCTCCCTTCTTCATCGATTGACTTGGTCCGTGCTCTTTTCACTCGACCTTCCCCTCTGTTCCTGCTCTAGTCTTCAAGCGGGGGATAGCGTTGTCTCGTATGTTCCGCATGCTCCCTCCTCTATTGTTGGGAGAACCAGTCTTCAGTGTTGTGCGAGGTGAACCTGTAGCATGTGCAGTAGCAGTCATCGTCTTCGCGAGTGGCGGGGGAAGCAGGTCGGTCAAAGCGAGGTCTCAGCCCCCTCGTCTGAGCTTCCTCCCTTCTCTTGTCGTGGGAGCTCTTTTTCAGCTTCTCTTGGACCTTAGCCTTGGCTGGGGTCCTTGCCTTGCTCTCTGCCCTCTCTAGCTGCTTCTTCCTCAGCTCCGTCAAGTCTCAAAGGGTGTCTTCAACGTTGATGAAGTTATTGGTTTGGTCCATAAACACCCGCAACGTCACAGGAGTCCATCTCGCCAGCTCAGCCATGAATTGGAATCGTGGCCATACCCTTCCCAGAAGCACCGCCAAGGTTATCTTCTCATCCTGGTAATCAGTGGTCATGTGCTCCCTGTTGAACCGAGACAAATACGTCTTCAGACTTTCCTCCTCTCCCTGCTTGATGGTGAGGAGGTACGCCACTGGACATCGCCTTCGTTGACTTGAAATGAATTGGGTCAAAAATAGTTTAGCCAGCTTGCCAAAACTGTCTATAGAGTCGGGCGCTAAAGAGTCAAACCATACTCGTGCTGGCCACTTTAGGGTCAGTGGAAATGCCCTGCATGCCACCTCTCTGGGAAAACCATGCAATTTCATGTGAGCCTTGAAGGTTTTCAGGTGCTCAAGGGGGCCCCTTCATTGCCTCCTCTGTGTAGGGTAGACTAGTGCTTGTGAGCAATTGGTCCACTGACGATGATGTCCCACCTTCCTTGAAATCTTTTAGTACTCTTCTTTGAGGTTGTTGAGCTCGTCCTGTATGTTCTTCCTCTCCTACTCCTTGTTTGCTCCAGCTCCCGTATTTCGAGACCCCACGTGCTCTCTTTCGCTAGGCTCCGCCTCCTCATCCTGTCCTCATTGAGGCTTTATGAGCTCCTCATTCTTTTTGCGAAGTGTTTGCACCTCGTCGGTCAACTTCGTCACTCAGTCCTCCATAGCTTTTAGCCTTGCTTTCATGGCTTTCTCTATGTCTCTTATGAGTTGTCCGGAATGGGTTGTCACATGCATACGAAGTACATGCAAGATCTATAACGATCCACAGACGGCGCTATTATTAATGTTGTGTTTTGTAAGCCTTTGGGCCAGGTTCCAGCAACTCAGGTCTTTAGAATTGAGCCTGCAAAAATAGAGAAGAAGGAAATTGGGAGAGGGTGGCCTTGGGTCTGGGGAGTCTTCAATGCCAAAGTTAGTATTGTCTTTTGGAAGTATGTAAATAAGTGAGAGAGTCTAGGGATCATAGAGATTTTCTCATACTTGGAAGTTGTTATTTATACCAGGGGTTTGGGGAGGACAAATCGTGTCTGCCTCTATGGAGTTTGTGTCCTTCATATTTGTTCTTTTGTTAGAGTCTTTTAATGCAGTGTGCCTCTGCGACATCGTCATTAATGTGGCGTGTAGCTCGGATAGTGGTATCATTAATGCATCGTCGTTCCTTGATTTGCCTTACCCTACTGGCGTCCTTGGTGGTCTGTCAATATCTCCATGTCAGAGGATCGAGGGTCCCCCTTACTTCCCTCCCGTTATGCGGAAGGCACTCAAAGGTTGGGCGCTGCTCGAGGGGTCTTTAGGATGACAAGTCTCATCCCTGCAGTACGTTCCCTCAAGGAGGTTACTCCAAAGGGGGGGCTTGCTCGTTAACGTCGGGTTGAAGATTCTATTCATTCTAGACTGGGCCTTCGTTTCTTATTCCCTTAGCCCCGGTTTAGTTTGGAAACTCATCTCATCTCATCATTACAACTTTTCTAAATTCTCACACAAAATATAATAAACAATTCAACTTTTAGCATATTTTTTTAGACTTGTTAGAAAGGATTATTTTTTGTGCATAGCATTCTAGGATTTCAAATGATAGAATTTAGTTTTTATTCTAGAAGAAAAGATTATTATTCCCTCCTCTAAGTTCCATAGGTAGACATAGTTAGTTTTTTGTATTTGGGTGTCAATTTTTCATTCTTTTGAATTAAAGACTTTGACCAAGAAAGCAAAAACATATTTTTGAATGCTACTCTTCACCCACCTTATTCATTAACCCATTGCTATATAATTAGACCAATTTTAGAGTTTTATACCAAGTGTTAACGTCGTGTTTCGCACGCCTTTGGGCCAGGTTCCAACAACTCAGGTTTTCAAAACTTGAGCCTGTGAAAATAGAGAAGAAGACAATTGAGAGAGGGCAACCTTGGGGCCAGGAGTCTCTGATGTTAAAGTCAATAAATTCTCTTAGAAGTTTGTAAATAAGTGAAAGCGTCTAGGGATCAGAGATAGTTTCTCGTACCTGAGACTTGCTATTTATACCCAGAGTTTGGGGGACAGATTGTGTCTACCCCCATGGAGTCTGTGTCCTTCATATAGTTCATTTTGTCAGAGTGTTTTAATGCGGCGTGACTCTGCGATGATATCATTAATGTGGCGTGTAACTCGGATAGTGGTGCCATTAATGCAGCGTGGTTCTCCGATTTACCTCACCCTATTGACGTCTTTGGTGGTCCGTTGATACCTCCCCTGTCAGAGGATCGAGGGTTCCCCGTATTTTCTGCCCATTATGCAGACAAGCACTCAAGAGTTGGACACTATTCAGAGGGTCTTCAGGTCGGTGAGTCTCATCCCTTGCAGCACCTTCCCTCATGTAGGTAGTGTCCAGAGGAGCCTATCCATGGGCCAGGTCGAAAATTCTACTTGTTTCGGGATATGCCTTTAATTTGTTCCCTTAGGGCTGGTTTGAATTCAGAGATGAGATGATATGCAATGAGATATTTTTAAATGAAAGATGAAAGTTAAAAAAAATATTATTAGAATATTATTTTTTAATATTATTATTGATTTGAAATTTGAAAAAGTTGAATTGAGATTTGAAAAAATTGAATTGTTTATTATATTTTGTATGAGAATTTAAGAAAGTTATAATGATGAAATGACATGAGATAAGACAATTTCTGAATCCAAACGGGGCCTAGTTGCCCTTCTTAAGCCCGCTTAGACAGAGGGTGAAAAAGTCCCTTACACCAAGTTTTTATGTTACTCTACATTATCCTATTTTTAACCACATTTTATTTATTGTATATAAATATTATTTCTAGGATTTTTTCACACAACTGGGAAGATGTGCCTTGCACGTTGCACCATCAACTAGTATATAATAATAATAATCAATCTTCGTTTCACAATCTCTTAGATAAAAATGATAACGATTAAAAAAGAATGGAGAAGACTAAGCCAAATTAAGAGAAGGAGAAGAATTAATGGTGAAGATCATAATTAAGGTACTAGAGAAAGATGATGATGAGATTAGAAGCAAGTTCAAAGCTAGCTAGCTAATAATTTATAATCAGGTAATTGCTAAGCCTAAATAAACAAGTACGGCCATATATATAATTAATTATTATTATTATTATTATATATGCTAACCCCATGTTATTTTATTAATTAATTATAGGTTAATGAGGTATGATCATTAAAATAAGTTCACGACATTATAAGATAGCAACTACGTACTTATAATGAATTAATTGCGTACGTGTAAGTTTCCCAGCAACTAGCTACTACGTACGTACATAATTAATTTAAAATGTGATTAATTGTAATTTAGTACTGATAACTGTACCAAAGTTGACCTGATCATCATCTTTTATTAATCATTAATATATATGAACTTTTTTTTTTTTCTCCTTAATTATACTATCGTCGCTATGTTAGTCATTGTTTGGCCGTGTCGACAGATCGCAGCTGGCCTTGGTTCCATGAACACGATGAATAACTAAGATTAATAATGCTAGCTAGCTTGTTTTCTACTTTGTTATATATTTTGGCTTCATTTGCACGTGTAGTTGCGTCAAAGAGGCCGGAGCTAGGGAGCTATTATATATATATATATATATATATATATATATATAGGTGGGATATTTTTATACTTTAATTATATATTTTGGGCACATTTGAATATGCCATTATATAAATGCATAAATATCATGTTAGGTACGTAACTTATATATATAATGAAATTAATGTTAATAAAAAAAAAAGTCTGGAAAAATAAAGCAAAAATAATTAATAAATAAATATTTGGTTTATCATGATCATGAATACCTAGGTTTTTTTAGTATTATTCTTGCCACCTACAAATCAAGATCGAATCGGTGAGCAGGTCGTCACCGTACCCTAATTAACAGTCAATTTTTATGAAATAAATTATTGAGTACGTAGTACTATCGGTGATGCATTCTTATCGTGTATGTATTAATTAATTAATTAAGTAATAATCATTAGTTCTTGTCTTGCTCATGCATGCATATTATATAATCTTAAACCCAATCCATCAAGTAATTTAATTAGAACTATATATATATATATATAAATATATATATATATATACAGTAACTAGTACTGATTGAACTAAACCTTCTATTGTTTAAAGCCATCAACCCGACTAATTAAGCTTCAAGAACAATTCAAACAAATAAATTAATATCAAAGATCGATTTTTAAACATATATAGTTCAATGGCATACATTACAAAAAAGATGGCGTCAACTTTTAAATGAGTTAGTAAATGTATATAGTACTGTCCGTTTTTCAATGCTTAATTTTCATTATATAATAATATTTAAGAAGATTATGCATGCATGCATGGGTTCGGATAATCTTCTGATCGGATCCAGCAGGCAGGTTATCTGAACTTGTCAAAAACCCAACTATAGGATTATTGAATATGAAGAAGCATAAGTACTATTTTAAGGTTTAATATTTCTTAAAATGTTCAAACAATTCAGTACTATATCAGGTCGGATAGAATAAGAACTATTCTTACGGCTACTTGATCAACATAAATTAGGTATTGAGATTGAAAAGATTTGCAAAACAGAAAATTCTGAAAGTATAGTTTATTGATAAAATTCGAAAACTCCTCTAACCCACGAGATGGACTCAAATAGTTAAAAGAAATTCGAGATTTTGATAATTTTGTCCAAAATGGCAAAATCCCAATTATGACATCAAAATAAAATACATAATGAAATAAGAATCTTGCAAAAAATATGTCCAAATTGAAATAAAATAATAAATATAACTTAAATTGATGATTTGAAGGGAAACACAGCTAATCGGGGTCAAAACAAGAACCACCAGATATTGCGTGGTGACCACAACATGCGTGCGAAAAAGAGTTTTTCAAATTAGGGCCATATGCACGATTTTAATACTCATAGCCAAAGTTATGATGCAAATACTGACACGTGCGCGATATTATTTCAATTCAAAGAATTTTTACATTTTTCTACCATATTTGTGTTGATCTACCTTCTCAAGATTGTTAACATGAAATCTGCCAACTCGGCATCATCAAACTCATCACTAACATCTTACAATGATTTTCTATAATTTGAATTTGTATATAACTTGCACAAATACTTGACGGAACTTAGTTAATATACGATCTAATTACCATTTATGTTCCAAGATCGAGGAAGTGAATCTTGAACCTACAAATTATTATTATTTTGGTTTTTATCGATAATTTTGAACCTACAATTTTACCATCCATCCTACTCTTCTGTGGAAAGAAGTGTCACTCGAAATTGAGTTTATTGGTATCATCCAATATCTGCCTCCTCTTAATGTAATTGCATTAGCTTTTGTTTAAAAAACAAATGTAACATTATTAGCTTTAAGAAAATTACAATTTGAATATGAAGAAGAGTTTAGAGAACTTCAAAAAACCATTCTTCTAGTTGTTTTTGTTTTGTTTGTTCTATTTTCATCATGGATATTGAGTCATGGCGTTTGGCTCGTGATAGATGGTGCAACTTACCAACAGACAAGAAAAACGTGGTTGCGACCAAAAGCAAAAAAAGTGGACAGCAGCTTTGATTGTTGGCAGGGCTATGATCTGCCAGTTTCCAAATTCCTTGCTAATCCATATTCTTCACAATAAAAATCCCAACTTCCAGGTGTTGTTTATAGAAAAAGAACACTAATTTTCTCAATCATCAGTTCTACACTTGATCTAGTACAGTATACATGAGATGAAACTAGTCATCAAAACAAAGAAAATCTGTCTTCCTGGCTTGCCGTCTTCGCCTTGGCCCTTGGTCTTCAGTTTGTGAGCACTGACTTGCTCGAGTCCGAACCGATCGCGGTTCTCTGTCTTGGTTTGATATTCAAGACAGAGTTGCGTTATAATTGGCAGTTGCCGTATTGAGATTATAACGAAGTTTCATATCATTTTCCAGTTCTTGAAAGTCCTAAAAAATTAAAGCCAATGGAGATGACTTGGCATTAATATATATATAACCTATATATATATGTATATTGAGACATCTATACGCCACTTCTAGAGGAGCTTCGTATGTTTTCTTGCTTGTCCAGGCCTAACTGTAGATCCAGAGATTTACAGCTTTTCTTAGGAGCGGGCAAAGGGGAAGGATGAAAGTCATGAATAGGCCTGTTCTCTCCGGATCTGTCACTCTGAGTTAAAGTGAAGGCACTTGAATCTTGTTGGAAAGATATATGAGTAGGCATGGAAAACCACTTTGATAACTGAGACCCATTATGACGGGCATGATCATGATCGAAGGGGCCGAAACTAATCTGAGATTCATCACAGATTGTGAACTCATGAGGAGTATAAGATGAGGGACTATAAAACAAAGGCACAGGGCCGTTGGAAGCAAAACCATGGCTGTTTTGTAGAGGTTGAAGGTAACAGTTGATGCTGGCTTTTCTGGCTTGAAGCTGCAATCTCTTCTTCTTCATCCTCTCCTTCTTATGGGCATTTTGATGACCTCCTAATGCCTGTGAATTTGCGAATTCCTTGAAACAATATTGGCACTCGAACTTTTTGTCATCTGGAGTTATACTCCCAGCTAAGCTTCTCCCCTTGGAATCAGGTTTTTGATCCCTCTCAGAGGAAACTGTGGTGGATGAAGAGTTTACACTTTCATCTCCTTCCGCAGAGCCTTTCAGGTTGCTGCTCTCGTCATTCCTATATGGGTTCAAGTCAAACCCAAATAACTTGAGTTTCTTCTCAGAAGAATAACCAGAAGAGTAGCCATTTTCTCCAGCCCATGTGGGAGATAAGACATTAGAATCAACCTTTGCCATCACTCTTGAAAAGAGGAGAGAGAGAGAGAGAGAGGTTGTAGTACTACCAGAACTAACTTAACGATTGTATTTGTTGTTTGGCTTTCTCTTCCTTTTTATAGAAATTTGTATGGTTTCCAACGATGCATTGCATCGCTAGTATATAGTTTAATAATCATGGGATGGCACAAGCTAGCTAGCAGCTAGCATAAGGGTGTCAATAAAAAAATACATGAAAAGAAAAGTCAGATCAGGGCAAAAGCCATCGATCTCATCTATCTCATGCGATATTGGCTTTAAAACCTTTATTATTTTACACCTTATCAAACTTTAGCCATCAAAGATCATCAGGATTCAGTACTAGCTACTGTGCTTTAACAAGGATAGATCGAGGAAGGAATTCATTCCAGGAGGGTCTATAAGCACTTGATGATCATATATTATATATATATATAATATAAAACATGCAATTATGCTGCAACTTGTTCTTTTAAAAAACAAAAATATATTAATTATTCCATGCCTAAAGATATCAGATCATTAATGTTAAAGTTCATGTTGTATCAGTAGTAGTACTGCAACCCAAAAAGTCAAAGAAAGATGGGGGATGTAATCCACCTAGCTCTAGAAGGGACTCCGACTTTGCAACAAATCTCCCGCTGTGTACTTTAAGCATATCTGTGATTTTTCTACTTATAATATAAGTAAAATAAAATCAATGAATCGGTGGATTCATGTATTGTTGTCCTCAACTAATGTTTATCATTTAATTAATATACAGATAACTACATATAAAAAAAATAAAATAAAAAATAAGAGCTGATCATGTGGGTGCCCAATCCCATCTACTACAGCCTTCCAAATAAAATACTTAAAATGCTCTCAGATCTTTTACAAAATGTGATTAATCAGCACTTAATAAATGAATCTTTCTTTCTCTTATAATATTTATCCCTTCAGCCACACTTGATCAATTAAAAATTATATATATATAAAATAACCCTAAACATGTCTATTTGACCATGTTTGAGAATGCTTAATTTTTTTATAAATATATATATATATATATATGGGAACTGCTATAGATATAAAGAGATTATATAAAATAAATTTATAAATTGATGTAAATTTATAGAATCTATTAGATCTATTTTATAATAAAATAATTTTATAATCTGACGTATCATATCAAATTATATTAATTTTTAAATTTATTTTTATGTAATTATTTTATGAATAAAATATTTTTATAGTGTGTGTAGTTTGTAAACATGAAAGGAATATAAGAAGTGGGCAATGATGTAAGCATATATACTAATTAATGAGGGTCTTGGATGAGATCTGGGCATATCTTCTTAGAGCAGGCAAAGCCTATATTTTATGCCCAAAAGCATATGTTTTCAACTAATATTATTTGTATAAACAAAGCAAGCATTTGTGATGGACAGTTGTTCCAATTGGACCCCACCTTTTTGTGGCTTTGGGGACATGTTGGAAACGATTGGATTTTGTTGTTATTCCATTGTCTTTACCCATATCTAATCACCCCCCCAATGGTAGACTTCTTACCCAATATTTTTCTTTTATTTATTTAATTTTCTTTTCTCTCGTTCCAATCAATTCCCACCTCTTTTTCTTTATTTTTCCATTGTATTCAAATTAACTTTTTTTTTTTTCACTTTAGAGGGAGAAGAATTCCAAGGAGGCCGTATTGCATGCTGTCATCAAGCATTTCGATCGAGTATCCTAACATGCATGTGGAATAAAAGGATGAAGATATATCACAAATGGGGGGAAGTTTGGATCATGGTGTCTAGCTGTGGTGGGTGGGTGGGGTGGTTGGTTGGTTTGTTTGCTTGATTGATTGATTGATTTCATTAGTTTCATTTCATTTTATTCTATGGCTTTTTTTTATTATTTTATTTTATATATAGAGGATTAGATGATGGTCCCTACTATCAGCCTACCCTAAACTATTTTCCCTCCGTATCCACTGTGTCTTGCTGATCTTCTTCTCTTCTGGAAAAATCCTAGCCACTTTAATATCATAAAGTATCAATTTTTGTGCTACAACAGAGGATGCCAATACCGACTGTGGTTCACATTTATTATTAGTGGCTCACCCACATTATGTACAAGAAAAAAAAATTATTAATTATATTTTATTTTATTTTTATAATATGTGTAGTCAATTTAATGTAAGAATAAATGACACGATTCAGCTAGAGCATAATAAACTTAAAAATTATATATATCTAAGTTATCTTTATCATCTTCATTATTATTATTATTATGATTATTATTATGTAATTTTTCTTTCTTTTAACTAATTAATATGCCTTTTTAAGTTTTAACAAAGGGTTCACATTAAAATTAATAGTTTGAATATACAATATATCAGTTATTTAATTTGACGTGCAAAATATAAAATATCCATCAATAAAAGAATGAGAAGTGTATTTTTCTAAAAAAAATACAAATAAGACCATGAGAGATCATGTCATGGATAAACATGGAGCACTTATGGCTGGCCACTCGGGATGCATGTTCACTCGGCCTGTAGCGAGCGAGCGCTAGCATTTGGTTTGTTTATATGCATTTTTAAAATCACATCTTTAAAAAATTGATTTTATATATCAAGAAAAATCTCTACATTAAATTATGCATATTTGAATCAAATAATAATAAAATAATATTATTTTTAATTTTTTTTAAATTATTATTTTTTATATATTTTACAATTAGCACCATGTGCTCAAAAATACAAATTTTATATATTTAAATATTACAAATTTCATATATCAAAATGATTAATTTTATCAATAAATATTAATATGTACTAAAAAATATTTTGTATCATCAACTTAATATAATTTTTATATATCAAAATCATCTTAATACAAATTTCAAAAAGTTAATTTTAATGGTTAGGGGAGAGAAAAAAACATTAAAAATAATGTTTAGAGACTAAATAGTACTTCTTTGAACTTAAAGAAGTACTATTCATTGTTATGTAAAAATTTAAAGATGTATAAATTAATATAGATGAATTTAAAGATATATTATATAAATATAAAAATGAAAATAAAAATAAAGATGAATAGGTCATTGTTAGTTCTGTCAAGAAGTAAACCTTTCCTACGGTGCATGCAATCCATTGAACCAATTAATTAA
Source organism: Juglans sigillata (assembly GCA_003123805.1). NCBI lineage: Eukaryota > Viridiplantae > Streptophyta > Magnoliopsida > Fagales > Juglandaceae > Juglans > Juglans sigillata. The sequence goes on from QEOY01134252.1 coordinate 122,110, forward strand.
TAGCCCCGTCCCATATGTAACCCCGAAAACTACATCGCATGCACACCTCCGGTACCGTCCATTGAACTAAATTAATTATTAATTTATTGTTTGTAAAATATGGGACCTGTATCTTGTCTAAAATGTGCCTTTCAAACCGATTTTTTTTTTTAAAGAAAAATATTTTAGCTATAAAGAGATCTTATAAAAGTAAACTTACAAACTGATATAATTTGATGTGATATGTTAAATTATAAAATTATTTTTATTATAAAATAGACCTAACGTATCATATACGTACGCACAATTTACATGAGAAAAAAATGTGAAAAAGTGAGAGTAGTTTGCGTGAGAGAGTGTATGACCACATGCATGTTGTGATTGCCTTGGGGTGGTTTAGCTTGAGAAAATTATAAAAAAGGAAACAAAAAAAGAGCAGGGCATAGAAATTCGTCTTACATATGATGGCCAATCATGTCAAGGTGGTGACAATCGAACCCACCCTGAAAATTCATATTGCTAGTGAGTGAAGAATGGAACACATGCCACCCGTCGTCATTCGTAATGTACTTGGGAAAATATAGTAATAATCATGCAAAATACTTGAGATAAAATCATCACAAGATCCAATATGATAAGGACATAGTAGTACAAGATTGACCAAACTAGGTAACCCCTTTCATTTCGGCTTTCGCAGAAAGAAGAGGCTCGGAAAAAAAAAAATATGAACGAGTTCGCGTCATCAGCAGATACCCAGCAGTCGCCCGGGCCACTTTCTCTATACCAATTGCCAAACTTCTCCTGTATAAATCCCCTCATCCATCAGGATTTTGTATAGTTTATTCATCCAAGCACGTTTTAAAATAAATACAGTGAATTTAACATATTGTATCTATCTCTTTTTAAATTGTAAAAAAATATTTTTATAAGAAAATCTCAATTCATTGGATCACCATTCGCCGTAGACTACTACATTATCTTTATTTTGTGATAGTTGAAAACTTTTCGGGTTTTAGGTGATGTTTAGAGAATGAGATAAGATGAGAATTTTATAAATAATAGCAATATAGTTTGTAACTGGTAGTGAGATAGTTTGAGCTGTGTATTTTTTGAATTTTGAAAAATGAAAGAAAAAAATGTTGAATAAAAAATATTATAGTATTTTTAATATTATTTTTATTTGAAGATTTAAAAAAATTGATTTTTATTTTTTATTTTTTTTAGTTTAAAAAAGTTGTAATGTTTAATTTGAAAATATTGTGTCTATCTCTTTGTAAATTATAGAAAATCATTATTATAAAAAAATCTCAATCCATTGGGTCACCATTAGAGTACATTATCGCTATTTTGTGATAGTTGAAAACTTTTCGATTTATAAGTCTATTTATTGACATATCGAGATGTAGAAGTTAATTAGAATAAAATAATAACTTCTTTTATTAGTAACTTCTTTTGTTGAATAAGGAGATGTGATATATAAGGTTGAATGTAAATTAACTAGTTTGGCAAGCCAGCATGAATGCAAGTAGTTCTGATGAGGAATGGAATAGGTGTACAATAATATTCATGATGTTTATAGCACATGATTATAATGGGCAGACCACATGATTATAAAAAGGGTCTTTGTAGTGGCGTGGTTGGAACTAGAATCCGATGATATCACCCCCTTTCAGTCATGTCTTTTAGTGCAGTAAGAAATATAACATACGGGCGTTGCCACTCATCATTTACACATGATACTACATGTCATATTTTATTTTTATTTTTTAGTTTTATTCTTTGTAAATTAATTGAGTTCTTTTATTCATCATCTATACACTACATATTTATCTATTTAGTAAGAAAAAAAATTAAAAAATTATATATGATGTGAAAATGATAGATAATAGTTTTTTTTTGTAACATTAATGTGTCATAATAACTTGAAAAATATTTTAGCTATAAAAAAATTACATAAAAATAAATTTATAAATTGACATAGTTTGATGTGATACGTCAAATTTTAAAATTATTTTTATTATAAAATAGATTTAATAAATTATATAAAATTACGTTAATTTATGAAGTTATTTTTATGTGTAGGTTAACTCAAAAATTTTATGGGGTCGCATGTTTAGACCAAACCATACGTGCACTGCTCTGTCGAAATCTTGCTTGCTCTCTAATTTTAGTGGCAACATTTGGATTCCTTCAGATTTGACATCTGTACGTTTAAAGTTGTGAATTATGTAATTATTCTGTTTATATCTTTTTATCTTTTATTTTTATATGGAATAAAATTATTTGGATGATGCTATTTGCTACCTTTCGCCTTATTTAGGCTAACAAACCTCGTGATTCTACGGAGGTGAGGTGACTTCTTGAGATATCAAGGTGTGGAGGAGATGAAAATTTTCATAATCTCATTATTATAATTTTTTTAAATTTTAAAATAATAATAATATTAAAAAAAATATTTTATTTAATTTCTAAATTTTATCTCCAACTCAATACTTAAACGGCATGATATTTATAGAAAGCGTTAATAAAAAGGGTGTAGAAGTTGCCATCTTCCCATTTTAAGTGTCGACACATTATCATGAGTAAGATAAAAGATTGCAACTTTGGATTCAGTTGTCCATTTTAAGAAATCCAGTTTTTGATTGAATATAATAATTATTTGGATCCATGGGAGGTATAATAATGATCACAAGGAAATAAACGGAAAATATAAAGTCAAGTGCACGGGTTAAAACCATAGAAAGTCTTTTGAAAAACAAATACCTACCTTGAGTTGTATTTACTAAAAAAAAAATACATTATATTTATTTAATTTTGGTATTGGGTTTAGGTACACGTCAGGATATTTTATTTTAGCTGCATGAAATATTTATTAAGGTCAAATTCGTGGCCGTAGGCTGTCTCTATATGAATATATATATATATATAAGAATAATGTTATATATAGTTTTTGGGTACGTCATGCACACTCCCTTTAAAAATAAATAGAGTTTACTATTAAAAAATAATTTTTACATGTGAATTTCAGATTTAACTATTTTTTCAAATTGCAAATATCATTTACCCATTTCTCTATAATATAAAATCCAAGACAGGAAACTATCTAATCTTTCCAAACTAGCGGCTGCAAATGATTCTATTGTGTTTAAAGTTTAGGAGTGGTTTAGATTCAGAAATGAGTTAAGCTAGATTAAAATAATTTGTGATTAGTAAAATAAAAATTAAATTATTTATTATATTTTATGTAAAAATTTGAGAAAGTTATTTTATAACTTGAAAAAATTAAATTGTTTATTATATTTTCTGTAAAAATTTAAAAAAGTTATAATGATGAGATGAGATAAATTGAAGTGAATTTTAAATGCAAATGAGGCGTTACAACAAACGCAAGAACGCACGTTCAGTGTTTGCAGACGGTAAGCGTAGCTTTCGTAAAACTGTGATTACCAATAAAATACAAATAGAGAATGGCTGCTTTTACCCTCTCTTGCTCGGAAATTTCCTTCAGTTATTGCTTCACAGAATTTCCCTCGCGGCGGCTGAGCCTCTTGCTCCTGACTTTGCATGATGCACCATCTTCTTCATTAATTTATTACAAATAAATGCTTAACCTCTTTACAAGAAATAGACGTGGAATGAGCCTCTCTCATATTCTCTCACGCACGTGTTGGAATTTTACCTTCATTTTGATCGGAGTAGGCTTTAGTCTGGTATTGAAAATTGACTAATGCTTAAGAATGTTACAACTTTGACGCAAAATAGACAGATCCCTACCACTCCAAAACCCTATCTCCAAACGAGGTAACAACCAGAATTAACGATTTCGAGGGGCGTTCCCACTACTTGATTATATAAAACGTATTCCTTAAGCACAATAATAACTACAACTTCCATATAAAACGTGTACCCAATTGGTAGTTACATCTAATTTAGTTCATTTTCGAGTCAGCCATCAGGTCCACTAACTTGTAAGGTTTTTAATTGATTGTCTGACAGTTCCTCCAATGCCTTGTGCTTGCTATATATCAAGTTTCCCCTCTAAAACATCTGGGGATAAGAGTAATGCCCTGAGCTGGAAAATCACAAGATACTACCAACATATTAATCAAGATCAATTAATACTGGAACAGCCTTACACTCACGCGGATTTGCAACCATCACAGCCCAACCATATGATATAATATGTTTAATCAACCAAGTGGATGACACTTGTTTCTAGACCTTACCGGTCTATGCATGGCCTCACCAGTCTTCTACTCAATGATTTCCGGTTGATATATGAATGCCGCCGCCGGGGGGGGGGGGGGGGGGGGGGGGGGACCTGATTCATTCATTCTCCAAATGGGAAAAAAGTGAACTGATTCATGGGCCACTTTCAAATGGAATTTGAGTTGCACGCACTATTCATGTCATGTAAAATATTCCCGATAGTTGCTCCCCATCACAAAAACGAACAGGACTACAATTAACTTTGCTTCAAAAGTGAACCTGTCATGGTTGTCGTTTGGATTGAGGCAAAAGAGCAAGAAGAATCTTTTTTCTTGGCCCCTGCAATTCAACACATACACATTTACAGACATTCAGACAGAATGTGATCATTAATATGAATAAAGCAACAAAATCATGAGACATTGGGTGAGAGGAACATTCATAGAGGGCAAGCTACTTGTTTGAATCAAATATCTTAGAGTATTCCATTCTGTTTATTCTGCCCAGATACTTGTTTTTTGCTAAAATCTAAATATCAGAAAAGCAAAATATGAAGCCTAAATTTTTTACCACATAAACATAAAAGGCCAAAAAGTAATATGATGATGTAAAATCAGAGAGAGAGAAATTGTAAGAAGAAAAATACCATAGGTATTCCAAGTTCTTTGAGGTCAGTTTCCCCCATCTGCTTCAATGCAGTGATATCCACCTATGTATCAAGACAAGTGATCAGTATAAGCTACGTGAAAAAGAAGCTATCAAACACATTTACTGTTCGATGCAGAATACTTAAAATCCAATGAAACATTTAATGTTTAAACAATTCGATAATGGATCCAAAAGCAATTAATTACTTCACATCATAATATGGCTGCAGGCTACAGCACCGCATATCAAAAAACATTTGATCTCATCTCCATGGCTTATGATACATCTAAAAATCGGATACAGATACGCATTTTAAAGGTCTCTGTGGTCTGCAAAACATGCTTGGTAGGTAAACTTTCATGCTCGATTAACTGGTACATCCATCCAGATCATTAACTATAAAGGAAGCATCTCATTCATTATCATTTCAATGTGTATGATGTATACTATAAATGAATCAAGGCATTTTAAAATCAAGGTGATTTTAAAGTTTTACTCAAAACAGAAATAAAGTCACAGATTGTAGAATCACACAGATCTGTAATGGCAGTGGCGGGATCAAAGTATATGAATCAATTTTCAATTAATAAAGCAAGGATCATGTTTCACTTCCTCATCACAGTAATCAACAATCATGTGTTTTCTATATAACTAACTAACAAAGAGGAAAGAGTATATGCATCTAGGTTTTGTTTTCTCATTTAACTCTGCTATAATTTTTTAGCAGATGAAATGTAATACTCTGGATTGATTATAGGAAGGTAGTTAATGTGATCTCGCATTACTTGGGAAAGAGAAGTTTTAGCCCTTTATAACGAATTTCTAGGAACTCTAATTGTAACTTTTTTTTAATGTCGGGGAACCTCTCCAAGACAAAGCCCTTCGGACCCACCTCTGCAGAGTAAACCCCGGTCTTGCATACCGCACCCTCAGAAGTTTCCTTACACGGAAGTGGTTAAATTGTTGGCTTTTCACCAGGGGGTATGGCCTCAAATGATTGTTTGCACCCATGAGATGTTGAACCTTGGACCTTGAAGGGAGTGATACCCCAAGACTAAGGCCTTTCACCACTTGGGCCAACCCCTTGGGGTTCTAATTCTAACCTTGACTAGCCTTTTATAGTCTACATCCAGATGTGGCTTGGAATTTCCTCGTATTGTTACATGAAATGTACAAATAGTCCATACCTAACGTTTTAATTCTATTCTCTAGTATAAAAGAATCAAATATTTTATGTGAGAACTAAAGTAGCTCTCCTTTTGGAATTGTGCAATGGCTGTGCCATTGGGGGATTTAGGTAACTAAAAATCCTTTTTTCCTAAAACAAATTTCATAAAGACTTGAAAAGCTTAGTCAATGTAAAGAATGCATAATTCTATTCCACTCACAATGAAAGCCCATAAATCGTGAAGTTTTTAGGCATTGGAGATACTTAAATCAATAAAAGGTTTAGACCAAATAATCCTGCAATTTGTTGGAAACCCAATATTGCAGGTTGATCCAATGAATTTCTTATGTTACAGAAACGAAAGTAAATATCAACATTAAGTGGAAGAAACCTCTACTTTTCTTTCAGTTCATTTATAATTTTTTTTTTTTTT
>QEOY01134252.1:131107-152648 GCA_003123805.1 Juglans sigillata
AAAAAAAAAAAAAAAAAAAAAAAGAGACAAAAGAAGAAGAAGAAAGAAATAAGTTAAGATAAGTTCAGTACTTGCACCAAGCCCGGTCGAATACATAAATAGATACATCGATTAGATCGATTTTATTTTTAAAATCACATTATTTTTCTTGGAAACCAAACAGCCAGTCCAGCAAAAATAAATTTCTCCATGTTAGTAAGCTTTCGAAACCAAAATAATAATAATAAATAAAAGTAAAACTCCAAAACAGCCGGAAAAGAGAAAAAAAAAATGCTTCTATTAAGATACCTGGCCACTGCGGCCAAGAGTAATGGTGATTCGGTCCCTCGAATTCCCGGACATATTTCAAAACCGAAACCCTAGGTATTCAATCAACCAATCTCACTCCTAATAGGTAGAAAATCAAAAGGTCCACGAAGCATCACCGCCTCTGATCGTTCCAAGAAAACCCTAATCTCATTGCAAAGACTCGCTCGCGGGAACGAATTCAGAAAAAAAATGAAAATTGGCTCGTAATTATGAGCGTGTGGAAAGGGGAGGGAAGGAATGAGATAATTAGATTTTAAAAATATCTTAAACTCCAATCTAAATATTTCTCGATCTTAAAAAAATATTTTATTTTAACTTTCCATTCAGTTATAATATATATATATATATATATATAATATTTTATTATGGTATCAAATTGTTACTATTACTTCTCTTCATTTTATTTATTTTGTTGATTCACAACCTCCACCCTGAATTCTTACTTTGTTTGATCTATCTCCTTGTTATCCGTCTAGTATCTTGATAAAACCCGTTTGCCGGAGAGCATTTATGGCAGTTAGGTTGTCGGGTCAGGATAAGGATGATATTTGTAGGATCTTGAAGTGCGAAGGTCGGTGTTGTTTAACAACAAAATAGATAGAATGTTTAGATCTAATTAAACCATTAGTTCCAGATCGACTATGCCACCTGACATAGTTAATGAAAAAGATTGCTCTTTTGAAGAGGCTATTTCACCTGCTTTGAAATCTTGGAAGATTCTAAAAATTGATTTAAATTCTATTTACCGAACCTCTTGAGTTCAAACTACTTTTAATATTGTTTTTAATGTTAGAATGATTGAACAATCATATGCTTTTTCAAAATCTCAAAAAAAATATTACCTATTCTCAACAGATCATATTCGAGATTTTTTGAAAAAAAGTTACAAATACTTGCATATTAGTTCTGTCCAAATTGCTGCCAAACCCTTAACTAGGAAAGACATCAATGCATCTTTTCTATTTTGTTTACGAGATGTTAGATTCAATCATTTTGAAATTAGTATTCTTGGCATGATCCAATCCTCCTTGTTGGAAGGACCGGTTCATTTTGACTGTTTTCCTGATTTAACTCTAACTTTGGATGATAAAAATATTCTTAAAGCCTTGACTTTGAATATTTTAACCTCCGGTTATGATATACTTGAGGGAAGCAAACCTCTTGCTCTTATTTTTCGGATTTACTATCATCTTTAAAAAATGAATTTAAATCCAAAAGTCATTGCAAAACCTGATGCGAGAAAGATTCTTTTGATCCAGAGTTCGACCCCAGATGCTAATATTCAAGTTCCAAAGATGGTTTATTAGAAATATATTTCACTTCCTAATTAATGGACTTTAGAACATGAAATTCCTCCTATTAGAAATATTTCCAATGACTGTAATCTTGATTACATTCGGTAATATTTGGATGAGACTGTTAAAATCAGTTTTGACCAGACTAGTATTCCAAGCTTAAGAAGAAATTCTTTTGCTGGGTCTAGATCTTCTTTTGCTTGTTCTGTTTTTAAAAATTCAGTAAGAAGAAACCAAAGTCTCAAAAAATTTCTGAAAGATTCAGTCAAGATAGCCCAGCCTGTTAATCCTGTTTTAAAATTGAAAGGATTGTCTACATCCTCTCAAGTTACCTCTGCTTTTTATTCTATTAAGGATGCTGAATCCTCTATAGATAAATCTGTAAATGAGAAGCTGATAAAGAAGAAGATAATTCATCTTTATCACCTACAGCTTTGGATATGGCAGCTCATGTTGCTCCTATTCATCACAGTTTAAGTATTTTAAACAAACATTTTGAGTTTGATTTAGTTACTCTTGTAAATGAATATAGTTCAAAAGAAAACCGTGATAAGCATAAAGCCTATCATGCAAAATTTTCTTCTATTGACAAATTACGCGTTAAGCGTAAATGGAAAGAATAAATGAATAAGCTTAAAGGCATATTCTTTTCTTCGATTTTATTGAAAACCATTATGTTTCTAAAAATATTTCAAATGTTGTTAAAACTGATTTTGTCAATGAAGCAAACAAAATGGTTGTTCAAATTAGTTATCCGCCTTTGGAGACAATACTTATTCCTTTTAAAGGATCTGAAGTAGCTGCCTCTTCTTTCAAAATCTCTGAAACTGTTTCTAGAGATCCTGAGAAGGACAATGTTATAAAAGAAACAAAAAAGATTATTTATCACAATAATTTTATAAATCTTGCTCTTCATACGATCGGACAATAGTTGGATAGGATTGAAGAAAAGGTTAAAAAACCTATCTTTACTTCAAGTCCTATTTTTAAAGTTGAAAATCCTCTGGTTCCTCCCAAAGATCAGCCAAAGAAAAATTTGAAAATTACTGAAAAACTTTTGATTATTTTACCAGAAAGCCGGCCTAAAATTGATTTTAAAGACTCACAGGCCAGGAAGCTGGATAAAATAAATCAAATGCTTGATGATCTCAAAAAAGAACATCCCTCTACTAGTGCTTTAACTAGCAATAAAAAAGAGACTGTTCTGGTGGAAACCACGGAAGAATCATCTAACAATAATTCGTCTGTTGTAAANAAAGGATTACCTATTTTTTATGATACTATTGGGATGACACATCCTAATGGTGTTAATACTTTGATCTACACTATTTTAAAACATTTTATTGGTACACCATCCAATATCACTAATCATGTCAACGATCAGTTGAATAATCTACGACGTCATTAGATGTCTAATTACAGATGGTACCAAGATGCTTTTATATCTAGAGTAATGCTTTAGGATGATAGCCATAAGCCTTACTGGAAGTAAAAGTTTATCGATAGTCTATCTCGTTTGTTTGCTTACAAAGTGAATGAAGAACTTACTGATATCTCGGGATTTCTTAATTACGAAAATTACACTTATGGTGATATTTTCAATGTAATAAAGAAACCTGATATTAGTATGTATAATAATCAAAGAATGTTTCGTGAACATATGAGAAATAGTAAGAAAGTATGAAATGGAAATTTTTTGTGAACAATTTGATCTTCCTTCTATCGCTCAATCTAAAAGAAAACATAAACATTCTATTAAGTTTTCTAAACCTCCTGGTGGTACAAGGAGAAAACCTCATTATGACTTTTATAAGAAAACTTCTAAAAAATATTTTCCTAAGAAAAAGAATCTTCAAAAGGAAAATGTTTCAATTGTGGCAAATCTGGACATTTTGTTGATAAATATCCCAAGAAGCCTAATAAATTGAAAAAGAAGCTTAATCTGTTGAATATTGATATTAATGATCAAGAAGAACTATTTCAACTCCCATTCTTCTTCATCATCTGATATCCAAGAATTTAATTCTAGTGATTCAGAATATCACTCAGAAATTGAGCATTCTAGTTCGCCTAAAATAAAACTGGGCTGCAACTGTAATAATTCTTGTTGCAAACCCTTGAGTAAAAACAAGCAATGTTTTAACCAAGGCTAAAGAATAAGAAAATCTTTTATTAATTTTGATTTCTGAAATTACAAATCATGAGGTTAAAGAAGAATATCTTCTTAAACTCAAGAAGATAATGGTTTGTCAAGAACCTGAGACTTCTAAACAAATGATTAGTTTTCAGGACACTTTGGAGAGATTTCAAAAGAAAAAACTCAAAGATGTTTCTACTTCTGATTTACAATACGAAATAAGTTCTGTTAAAAAAGAAATCGTTGAACTCAGATATGAGATTAACAATCTTAAGTCTGAAAATGTGGTTTTGAAACAAGAATTTTTGTATTTAAAAATTGACAAACAACTTGATCAGGATATTCCTTCTAACAATAAGCAAGCAACCGACTCTGGTTCAAGCCATAATGATATGGCTGTTGATAACCAGATATGTTTGATTCATCATACTATTCCTCCCAAATGGCTTTCACGAGTTAGCATTGTTGTTTCTCATGATTTTCAATTCTCTGTTGTGGCTATGATTGATTCTGGATCAAACTTGAATTGTATTCAAGAAGGATTAATCCCTACCCAATATTTTGAAAAATCAACTGAATGATTATTTTCGGCAAATGGATCTCAGATGAAGATAAACTATGAGCTCAACCACGCTCATGTTTGCCAAGATAATGTTTATTTTAAAATTCTTTCTGTTTTGGTCAGAAACATGTCTGACAAAGTGATTTTAGGAATTCTTTTTATTTAATCTTTTTATCATTTTTTAACTGAAAAATAAGGTATCACTACCAACCCTTTTGGTCAGAAGGTCAAATTCAAATTTGCTTCTCGTTTTGAGATTAATATGGATAAAGGATTGAAATCTTTGCTTTCTGCAAAGACAAAGCATTTGAATTTCTTTCAGCAGGAAATTCAATATAAAAAAATTTCTGAACAATTATCCAGTGTTTTGCTTCAATAAAAAATTGAAAATTTTAACAGACGTTTGATTCTTGATATTTGTTCTGATTTACCCAATACTTTTTGGTATAGGAAGAAACATGTAACTCTTCCATGTATTAAAGATTTTGATAAAAAAGTATTCCCACTAAAGCCTGACCTATTCAAATGAATAGTCAACCTTTAAAATTTTGCCAAATTGAAATTGCTGATCTTCTCAAAAAAGGGATAATTAGATATAGCAAGTCCTCTTGGTCTTATGCTGCCTTCTATGTCCAGAAAAATGATGAACTAGAAAGAGGAACACCTCGACTAGTCATCAATTACAAACCTCTGAACAAAGTCTTAGAGTGGATTAGGTACCCTATTAAAAAAAAAAAAAAAAGAGTTGATTCATAGGTTAAGTAATGCTGTTTTCTTCTCCAAATTTGACCTAAAATCAAGATTCTGACAAATCCAGATAGCCGAGTCAGATAGGTATAAAACTGCTTTTAATACCCCTTTTGGTCACTATGAGTGAAATGTGATGCATTTTGGTCTAAAAAATGCCCCTAGTGAATTCCAAAATATCATGAACGATATTTTCAATTCGTTCACCCATTTCACCTTTGTTTATATTGACGATGTCCTTGTTTTCTTTAAATCTATTAATGATTACTGGAAACATTTAAATTTGTTTCTTGATATTATTAGATTAAATGGTCTTGTTGTTTCTGTGAAAAAGATCAAATTATTCCAAACCAAGATTAGATTCCTTGGTTATGATATTTCTGAAGGTAAAATCAGACCCATTCAACGGGCCATTGAATTTACTGACAAATTCCCTGATGTCAATATTGACAAAAAATAATTGTAGAGATTCTTAGGGTCTCTCAATTATGTTGCTGGTTTTCACCAAGATATGAGGAAATAGTGTTGACCTTTGTTTAAAAGGCTTCTACAAAACTCTCTCCCTTGGTCAGAAATTCATACTGTTCTAGTAAAGAAAATCAAAGCACATGTTAAAACTCTCTCGTGCCTTGGTATCCCTACTTCTGATTCTTTTAAAATTGTTGAAACAAATGTCTCTGACATTGGTTATGGTGGCATTCTGAAACAAACTATTTCATCAGGCTCTTCTGAACAATTTGTTCTCTTCCATTCTGGAGTCTGGAACTCTGCACAAGAAAACTATAGTATTATTAAAAAAAAATTATCTATAATACTATGTATTTCTAAATTTAAAAGTGATTTACTCAATAAGAAATTCCTATTGAGGATTGATTGCAAAAGTACTAAGTATGTATTAGAAAAAGATGTTGAAAACATTGCATCAAAACATATCTTTGCACGTAAGCAAGCTATTTTGAGTATTTTTTATTTTGATATTGAATTTATCAAAGGCACCAATAATTCTATTCATGATTTTCTTACCCGAAAATATTTGCAAACACCCAACCATGAGTAAGAAAAAGGAAAGGAAAAACAGACCACCAATCCACCACCCATTCCTGATAAAAAAACTTATCAAGAATGAACCTGTTTCTACCCCTGCTTCAACTGCTCTGGAAATTGCCAACAGATTTACCCCTCTTGGCAAAATTATCCAACCTGCTACATTTGCTTCTATTGTTTTCACTACTTTTGACCCCTATGCCAAGGCAATTGCGTCAAAAATCTTCTGCCACCCAGTATTTCCTCCCTAAAGGAAAAACTGAGTACATTAGAAAAACCTATTCTTCCAATCTGTTTTACATAGAACCTAACAGGTCTGTGTATACATATAATTTCAAAATTGTTTCATCCTATTTTCCTCCTGGATTCCACTGGATACCAGAAGATTTCTCCAAGAATCTCCAATATTATTTCAGTATTTTAATCCATACTAATTCGCTTGTCATAAAACCTATCTATGACAAGAATGATAAAACAAAATTGATTTACCACAGTGCCTATATTTTTCGAGTCCTCACTGAAGAAGATTGGGGTACCAACCCCTATACTTCTAAAAGACTTGCCAATACAGACATTGCCTACAATTACCATGACTATATTACTGTTTGGAATCATTTTATGTTCTTCCAAATACCTGATATGAGTCATTCATGGTTTCTCAATTTTAACAAAAAATTCAAAGGGAAATTTCCTTTTTGGTTTCTCAAATGGTGGAACCAGTTTGAACCTATTCCTGTGAATTTTCCTGATGAGCTCTTAAGAGCCTTCACATGTTTTGCTAATACTGTTTTTTCCAAGCTTGACAGACACATCTCCTATTTCCCCTATTGTCTCCACTTTTGCCAATGGTATAAAGTACCATGGATCATGAAGTGGACATATGAAAAGAATGCTAATATCATGAGCAGGTCTTGCTTCACTAAATGGTGGGATAAATTTCCCTATACCCAACAAATTATTGACTTAGTGATTTGAGATTTTCTCCAAACTGCACCTGACTTGCAGAACAAAAAGGAATTTCCTGCAAACACATATGGTTCAATTGTTTCGACTGGATATCCCTAAATCCAGGCTCCTGCTTCACCAACTACTTCGCAAAGAGAAAAAGCCACCAGCTCATCCTCTAAGAAATCCTCAAAGTTCAAAAAGAAGAATGTTCTCGAAGAACTAACGAAAAAAGAATTACTTCACCTATTCAAGCAGTCACTAGAAAATGATAATTCTAAAGAAGAAAAGAATTCAGAAGCATCATCAGAGGCTTCAGTAGCTGACCCATACATCAATATTTTTGGACATGATTCTGAAGGAACCCCAAGGTTAACCGATGATGAATGATCCAAATGCTCCACCTAAAAAGAAGACCGTCCCATACTGACCAAGTTCTTTGATCCATCTTGTTGTCTTATGCCAAAAGTAGATGCCCTCGAAGAATCCACTGAAGACATAATGATGACCCTATTCTGTCACCTTATGCCAAAAGCAAATGCTCTCAAAGAATCAGCTGAAGACATAATGGTGACTCTATTTCATGTGATTAAACAATATCCATCAATGTTCACTCACGGTTTACTTTTACTGTTTTACTTTAATAATTGTAAACATGAACTCCTTAATCTATAAAAAGGGGAACCTTACTTCGGAATTAGGCAGAGCCCATTCTACCCTTCTAAGTCTAGACCTTATCCTGCCTTCTATCCCCATCTATTTCACCTGTAAGTACAAATCTGTACTACCTATTTTCAAGTTTTGTAATTAAGTTTACTAAGTCTATATTTTAATGCAATTGTTAATCTTCTATTTTCCGTATTGCATACAAATCTGTAATCTTTCATTAACTGTCTGCATTTAATTGTGCATACTCTGATTCTGCTTCTTCTCTCGTGCTACTCTTCTTCCATTTTTTATGTTTTATTATAAATTTCAATAAAAAATAAAATTTTTTTTTTAAATAAAACAAAAATTATACTTGTTTAGGAAAGCCTCTTTTAAAAACTATAGATGCCAACTTTTAAAAAAGTGAGACCCTATTCTTTTCTTTCTTTCCTTTTTTTTTTTTTTCCAAAGAACTTGGACAAGACTCGCCTTAGATTTGTTGGATTATTTTAAAAAAATCTACCTATACAACTTTTCAATTTTATTTTTTACTTTCACAAATATTAATGTACAACATTTTAAAAAAATATTCATCCAACTTTTCATACCTTCTTCGTTTTACGATCCCCAATAAATAATAGGTATTAAAAAAAATTCAAATCTTATGGGATATTTTCCAAACTTCTCATAATCAAATGTGATATTGCTGGCTAAGATACCATCTAATCCAAGCACGAGCATCATCTGAATTTGGTTGATGGACTCAGACTCGTTTGGACACTTGGAGTATCTTAGATTTCTTTGGATAATATTGAAATGGTTTAAATTAAGACATTTTATTGATTTTTGAAAAATGAAATAGAAAAAATTGAATAAAAATATTATAAAGTTAAAAAATTGTTTGAATATAATCTTATTAATATTATTTTTTAAATTTGAAAAATTATATTAATTTTTGTGTATTATTTTTAAGTTTGTAAAAATTGTAATGATTAGATGAAATGTTGAATATTTATAATTGAAAAGTGTTTTGAGTGATGTTTGGAAAAAAAATTTATGAGAAGTTTTGATAATTCTCATCTTATGTCTTTACCATACCCTCAGAAACAGTAAATCATTACTTACAAAACATATTTGAAGCCTTTTGAAAATAATGACATTTTTTCCATTTTCGTAATTAGTTTTATTTAATAAATCTATTTGCAATAATTTTTAATACATCCAATAAAGTGAGTTTCATAGTGACCAAAGTGTTGATTATATTACTTTCTATATGAATTCAACAATAAATAGACACGTCAAAACTAAAAATAGCACAACCTTTTATTTCCCAACCAGATGGAAGATGTTGCTAAAAAAAGAGAGATGGAAGATGAGCTTTTCCATAGGTTGAAACAATAAAAATGAAAGATGAGTGGCAGCCTAAGGGTGCTACTCGAATGGGCGGGAGCGGGGTCGACCTTTTCCCGCACCCCGCCCCTGCATGGGTGGGGTGTAGGGTTTGCAAACCTAGTCCTCCTAGATAATACATTTTGATTTCTTAGACCAATATTTATATAAGAGGCCAAAACAATATAAGAATCGTATTTAAGTAATGTGGAACTTATCCCGCTGGGTCAACCCGCCCCTCGCCCTGCCCCCATATGGGCGAGTGGGGTTGCCTGCCCCACCATGTTTAGGTAGGGTGGACGGGGGGTGTGGTAGCGAGATGCAGGGCCCCACTATCAACTCCTAGGGCAACCTTGGGTTGGGCTTTGTAAGATTTATTGCACGCCAACTCAATAATATACCATTAATAATGACTATTATCTAGACTCTGGCGTAGGCAACCACAATAAGAATATTAAAACAAAAACAAAAAACAATCTTTGAAAAAGATAAATCTTTGACAAGAAGAATTAACGATTTTTCAATTTAATTGTATTCTTTTTCTTGTAAAATAGGTATGAGGTTTGATCGTCACAATTGTAAATATTGTATATATTTTACTTGACAAAAAATAGGAGTAGTTTTACTTTGTGTAAACATTCAAGTAGAAAATAGTTATAAAACGGGTCATTCTAGTTTGGACGGCAATATTTGATATAACTTGTCAATCACTATACGAAATAAGTAGATTTAAGTTTGATATAAATAAGTTTGGGTCAAAACAAATTGACTCGATAAGATGTGATCAATAAACAGGTCAATTGCGGGTCAACTCGCAAAACTCGCAATCAACCCATATAACATGATTAAATTATATTTTCAAATTTTATAAAAATTGAATTTTATATATATTGTTGTTGTTAGTATGCAATATTAATATTAATATTAATATTTGACTATTTAATATCTCAAACTATTTAATTTTTTTTTGTTAATATGTAATTTTATTTTAGAAAATATTAATTTTCTTATATATTATTGATTTGGATATTAATATTAAAATATTTTATTATGAATCCAACTGCAATTGTGAATGATTTATATAATTATCATTGTATTATATATGAAATTATATTAATTAGATTAACAAAAATATACGAGTCAATTCAACCAATTTATATGGAATGCGTTTAAGCGGGTTGAATGGGTTGAAGAGGTTAAATAGGTCGTGCCCAAGTTAACCTAATAAAAGTTCATTATTAAACGGGTTAAGCGGGTCGTGCCATGTCACTAGTTATTTATATAGGCCATGTTAAGGTTTTAGGGTTTGATCCGTTCAATTAAAAGAGTTTTTCGAATTGACCTATATAGTCTAATACTCATTATTTGACACGACATGAACATGATCTACAAACAAGAATTGCTGCCCCTAATTATAGTTGTTTGCTCCACCAATTCCAAGGTTGATTGTATTATAAAAGGGTTATAGCTTTTCTAAAGTTCCTGTATGTTAAGATGAGACTTAACAATGTTAAGAGATGAGGATTATACCAGCTATAACTTAATATCACTTTGTCTTTAGTCTGATTGAAAACTGAATCAGACTACGACTCAAATTTATCTTGAGAAAGCATCATTTCCTTCGTTTGATCACTCTCCTAAGAAACTCATTAGTACTGTGACCATGTTTTGATTGAGAAATATCAATCTATCTTTACATCTTTCAAATGAATCGAAGTTTTACTGGCCAGTTTTCTTTCACCACCAAACAGAATTTCAGCCATCCACAATTTTGAATTAGAAAAACTGGAAATTCCCCTTCACGGTACATGGATAGCTATTGCAAAAGATATATAACAATTGTAAAGAGGGATTTTCTATATATTGCATGAATGTAGAAAAACTGGAAATTCTCCGTTAAGGTACATGGATAGCTACTGCAAAAGATATATAACAATTGTAAAAGAGGAATTTTCTATGTATTGCATGAATGAGGTACATCAGTTTTATAAGTACCAAGAAGGGAGAATGAATCAAAGGTTTGAATTCCATTCCCGTGACTATTTCAATATCGGTATGTTTTGGTGTATTGTTTCGAAATAAACGTTATATGAATAAATTATATTATAAATTATATAATATATATATATAGCAACTATATTCCAAAATTACATCAATACGAGTTTTAAAATCATAAATACCTAAGAAACTTAATAATACTTCTCAATACAAGTCTTAAAAACACACAAATTTGTAAAACTCAATAATACTTCAAAGTTTTCAATCCAACTGTTTAAGAAAAAATCACTCTTCTTTATCAATAAGACAATACAGATCAACATTTGAAACGTTAATCAAAATATTTTTTTTCAATGTTACCACCATCATCATCAACATCAAGACTAATATTATCACGGTATTTCAAATTTAGTGAGGCTAATGACACTTCAATAATTCCTCAATCCAAGTCTTCTTCATCAATAAGCTTTGATTCTTCACTTACCAATTCTTTCATCAAGTCAATATTTTCAAGGTTGGCTGGATCCAAAACATCTCTTTCATTTTTTATGTTTCTATCAAAATAAAAGTCACACATAAGTAAAAATATTACATATTTTTCAACAGTAAAAAAATATTATTATTGAAATTTTTTACTTCTGTCGCAGCTTCAAGTTATATTGAGCAAATACTAAGGCCCCTTCTGGATGTTGAGTTGGTTTCATCTCATCTAAATATTCAAACACCACTAAAAAATAAATACTTTTCAATTTTAGATCTTAATTTTTTCATCTAATCATTATCTAATCATTACAATTTTTCCAAACTTCCAAACAAAACACAAGAAATAATTTAACATTTTCAAATCTCAAAATAAAAATTATATTAAAAAATTATATTATAACAATATTTAAATTTTATAATATTTTATTTAAATTTTTCTCTCTTATTGTCTAAAACTCCAAAAAATATCTTAACTCAAATAATTTCACTATTATTAATAGATTCGTATCTCATCTTAACATTCAAATGAGGCCTAAATCATTCAAACATTTATGATCTAGTCTATTCCTCTCTTTCAAATGAATAAACTCAAATGTGCTCCAATTTTTTCAGAGCCAGTTGCACTACAACATTAACTTAATATGTGAACTGTAAAGTTTTGAAGAGTTGGAACCTCACTTCCAAAATTAGTCCACTATGCAACTATAACAAAAGTGTAATTATAAATTATTACTTAAAATTAAATAAAAAATAAAAAAAATAAAAATAAAAATAAAAATATAGATTTAGACTATTTAACAAATGATATTAATAATACCTGGACTAATTTCTTCACTCTGGTGGATTGCTAATTAATGTCCAAAATTACCGTCTGCATTCTTATACAATTCAAGTTGTTTAATGATCTTATCTTGCTTGTTAGGATCAAGTTTCAACTTTATAATGCAAGTCATAAACCCACTTAAAACATTACTTTTATTTTTAAAGGAATGGTTAAAGTAAATTCTAGGGTTAAGAAAACAATTCACCACATATAATGGACTATGATGCTGCTTACCACTTAGCATCAATGATCCTAATGAATGTCATAAATGTAATAACTTTGTTCTTCAATCTCACTTTATATTCTCTTTGGTTCTCTCCATTGTATTATACAAGTATCACATTGCAGGCTTCTCTTTCCCGTCGACAAGTCGTAGCACTCGAACTAAAGGATCACTGATTTTTACAATAAACTGACACTGAGCCCAAAACTTTTTATCTTCTAAAACAATCACGACTATCTCCTTCCTTATGTTGCTTTTAAAATAACTTGATGCAACCAATTTATCAGAAGTAAACATTTTTCTAAACTCTTTCATAAACAAAATTAAGCATTGGGTACTTAAAAAATTTGTTGCAAACCTTGTGACCGTAGGGCAATATAAATGATGACTTTTGATGAAGTCTTTTTTTAGAAAAGTCAAAACTCAAGCATGGTTATAAATGAAATTCGTTATGTTTCTTTCCTTTTTTATAGTTTCATCGATAATAGGAAAAATTCTCCAATATCAGAAAAATTCCCCAACATCAAATCTATATAATGAGCTACACATGGGGACCAAAAGAAAGAGCCAAACTCTTGCTGTAATTTTTTTCTACAGCTTTGTAACTTGCATCATTGTCCATTATGAACTACAAAATATTCTCTACCCCAACTTCTTGAACGACTTCATAAACAATGTTAAATAATATTTCAGAATCTTTTCTTAGGCCTGATGTATAAATAGAACTTAAAAACATTGTACATTTTGGACAATAAATTAGAAAGTTGATTATTGGTTGTTGCCTCTGAGTTATCTAACCACGTGCCATTAGTGAATAACCACTCTCCATCCAAAACTTTTTAATGTCTAAGAGATAATTCTAAACCTCTTTCACAAAATTCTTCAACATATTTTCTCTCAACTCATGTAAAGAAAGATCCTTGAATCTTGGCCGGATGGCAGCTATAGCATCTATAGCTCGTTGATTAAACCTGGATTAAGCTGCATTGAAAGGTAGATTAGCATCATACCACCAGTTTGCTTCAGCCATCTTTGCTTTGTCAATCATCTCATTTGAACACATAGCATTCTTAATGGAAGGTTTAGACTCAAGGTTGTTCTTGGAGCGAAAAATCTATTAAATGTCNTAAAGAAAGACCTTTGAATCCTGGCCGGATGACAGCTATGGCATCTAGAGCTCGTTGATAAAACTTGGATTAAGCTGCATTGAAAGGTAGATTAGCATCATACCACCAGTTTACTTCAGCCATCTTTACTTTGTCAATCATCTCATTTGAACACATAGCATTCTTAATGGAAGGTTTAGACTCAAGGTTGTTCTTAGAGTGAAAAATCTATTAAATGTCCCCATTGACTTTCCACATTCTTTCTCCTTCCCATTCCCTTTTGAACCATGATAAAGTCCTTCATTATCATCATCAATATAATCATATGGTAAATCTACAAGACTTTCAATCTCTGAGTTTATTTTTCTTTTCTTTCTTTATTTTTCGGCTCATCAACTAGCTCTTCATTTTCAATTTTATATCATCAAGGACTGTTTTTCATGCTTCTACATCACTTGGAATCCTAGTTAGATGATATTTTAACCTAGTGACTTCACTTCCGCTAATTGTTTTGCTACAATAGGCACATTGAGTACTATTTTTTGCCCCTGGCACTATGTGTGCATGGGCCCATATTGGATCTTCTAGTCTCGTAGGAACAAGTGTCGTAGATGTAGCACTCTTTGATTGACAACTAGACATTTTTATACTCTTGCATAATGATAAAAAAAATGGATCAAGTCAAAAGCCAACAATAGCAAGTTAGCAACAACTTTACCTAGAATTTTACTTTCTCATCAGTATGATCTCAAAGACTCAAACTCCACCATATAAACTTATAAAGTTAGAAACCAACACAAGCCAAAACAGACCATAGAATCAGAGGTTTGTATCAAACTCCACCATAGAATCAAACAACTATGATCTCAAACTAACAACATGACAAAAAGGCTTCAATAAAATCAGAGGTTTGTATTTTCAAAATAGACCATAAAGCTCATGAATCATATACACCAAAACTCTCATTTGATTCCTACACCCCATTATTATTATTTATTATTTCTAAAAATACACAAACCAGTTGATTACATCAGAGGTTCTGAAAACCCAAGTTGCCCCACATGCAGCCATTTTGTATTACTGTTGACTCGTACCTATAATNAGGTTTGTATTTTCAAAACAGACCATAAAGCTCCTGAATCAGATACACCAAAACTCTCATTTGATTCCTACACCCCATTACTATTATTTATTATTTCTAAAAAAGCACAAACTAGTTGATTACATCAGAGGTTCTGAAAACCCAAGTTGCCCCACATGCAGCCATCTTGTATTACTGTTGACTCGTACCTATAATAGCATTTGTCCCCTTCAAATCTTTTGACTCAAAGTGACAAAAAAAATTGCAAACACAAGTTTCAGTGACAATGCATCATTCATATCCATCTTTTAACGTTCAATATAAAACTTTTTCCTTTCTTGTTGTTGCAATGGTGCTGTATCTATGATTTTTTTCAGATGAGCAATCTCCCTAGACTAGATTCTTGCCTTTTAGCTTTGTCTTGTGATAGACATGGTGGAGCCTTCCCATGTGTGTATAATGTTATTTTTAAATCATGGTAAGGAATTAATTGGGTTTTGTACATCGAATTGATAAAACTTGAGAACATAAATCTATTATCTTGTATAGATTTAAAATTGTTCATTCAAGTTCAGTGTTCCACAAGCAGAGCTGTTTTTCTACAATAGAAAGTAATCTCAAGAATGCAAAACTTACGAACTGTGGTGTGGAGTCGACAGTTAGCACAAGCTGTGGCAAAGGACCACGAGATGACAGAGCAGATTGAGCAACATGACAACGGAGCAACATGAGCTACAAATTGTGATGGTGTGGAGCAACACGAGAGAGTTGCAACGTTGTGGTGGTGGCATTGACATTGATTGTGGAAGTGTGGAGAGGGGAAAGTCGACAATCATAGAGCAAGAAACTTTTAGAAAACTAGGGCTTAATATTTTTTATTTATTTTTTCTTAGGATCTAAGTCCGCACAGGGAAGCGGGAGAAATCGGGGAAGTAAGAGGTGGAGTAAATTATGAAAATGCCATGAGATTCAAAATATTTACAAGAATGCCATGGTTTGCAGTTTCATACCGAAATAGCCGTTCCAGCTAGAAAGCACTGAAATGCATCGAAAAGACCAAAATTGCATTTGGTACAAAACACCCACCCACACCGTATCGGTTACTAATCTGGCACAAAAAATTTTGGTCCTTCTGGTTGAAATGGATTTCAAGACTTTGGAATGAATCCTGCAGATTAAGTAGGAAAATCAATGACTAAAGCTAGCAATATTTCTAGAAGGAAAGATATGATACATAGTATAATATCCAAGATCCTTAATAATCCCCTCAAGTTAGAGCATGGAGATCCGTAATGCCCAACTTGCACAATAATGTCTGAAAACGTTCACGACCCAAGGTTTTGAGTTGATTAGAAGTGGGGACATGAGTAATGGAAATAAGGCCAGATCGCAATTCTTCATGAACAATGTGACAATCTATTTCAATGTGTTTGGAGCGTTCATGAAAAATGAAATTTTGGGCAATGTGGAGGGTGGCTTGATTGTCATAATAAAGGAGCATAGGTTGTGGGTGTGGAACAATAATGTCCTGAAGGAGGTTCTTACCAAAGTGAGTTCATAAGTAGTAGAAGCTAAGGCTCAATACTTAACTTTAGCAGAGGAGAGGGAGATAGTGGATTGTTTTTGGCGCTCCAGGAGATGGGTTGGTTACCAAGTTGAATGAAAAAGCCAGTGGTAGAGCGTCTTGTGAGGGGGACAACTTGCTCAATTAGAGCCAGAATAAGCAGAGACTTGAAGAGAGTTGTCAAAAGAATCAAAAGTCCTTGACTAGGAGAGGATTTAATGTAGCATAGTACCTGAATGGTAGCATCATAATTGTGACACCCCCAAATTCCATTTAGGGTTGAACGAACATTTGAAGTGTCGAGACATGTAATGCAAGGTTACCTGTCCCCTTTCATGACATATAAGATGCAATGTTCCTAATATGCATATAGCATTATGTAATATTCACAGCGGATACTTTTTTTTTCTTTAGCAATTCTATGCACCAAACTGAAAATATCCCAAATATTTAAAACATAATTCATACATAATGACATACTAAACATCTAAGATCACAACGCTAGTCCAAAATGGCTGTGATCGAAAGAGTACTGGAGATTCAACATAGTACAAGTAGTAATTTAAATTAACCACTATAGTATCATCGCTTTGTCGACCATTTCCAGTTGGTCGATTCTCAGCTTTCCTTCAGATCCTGTAACAAGATCTACCATTTAAGGGGAATGGTAGCTGGGACAACCATAGTGAGATTTGATTACAAATCTCAGCAAGTTAACAGAAAAACTCCACACAGGTTAATGATGCATGAATGATAGTAAAAGCATGAATGCATAATTAAAGTCATAAGTAAGCATAACATAATTTGGCATAAAACATAACATAATTTCACATATGACATAGCATAACTGACGTAACTTGAACAGAAACTTGACTTGACATGACATAAACGTGAATTTGAAACATAATATTGACTTGAAACATGGTATAACATGAACGTGAACAAAACATAACATGAACGTGAACATGACATAACATAACGTGAACTTGAAACATGGCATGAACGTGAACATAATATAACATGAATGTGAACTTGAACACAACATGAGCGTGAACATAACATAACATGAACTTGAAAAATTTTCTTATCTCATGAACTTACCATGATGTTCTTGTCTTGTGGAGTTACCACGATAGTGTAGTCTTATCTCAGGGGATTACTATGATTTAACAATAACCATGAACTAAATAATAACTTAATTACACGAGAACTTACATGAATGTGAAATACAAGAACTTGGAATCTTGTTCATTTAACTTGATAAACGTGAACATGTGAGTGCTACATGGGTCCCCTAGAGTCACATGTCCTTGTTGATTATTGCATCACAACACATGGTATCTGGACCAGCTGTGACTGCGTTAATACGTACTCCATAGTTGTTATGGCCCCATGTATTCTGCATGTCACAATTGTTACGTCTCATGTAGTATATGCACCACAATTGTTGTGACCTCATACGTTATGCGTCACAATTGTTGTGACCCCATGAACTGTTTGTGCCATAATTGTTGTGGACACAGGTGAAATAAAATATGGCTCCATCGGCGTTAATGTCTGGCGTGTTCTGGTGAACATCTAGTTAGGCCACATTCGCAACTTGTTGACTGTATTTCGTCAACTAAGGCAATTTCACATATATTTAGACACTCTAGAGTGAACAAATGAGTTTCACTAAGATATTACCCCATCCTAGTATTTAGGGTCGTGATAGACATGAATAACTTGACATGATTGCTCTCAAAATATACAAACTGTATTTGAGACAAAATGTGACATGAATATGAAATGACAGAAGCCCAGACATAGCCTAACGTGACTTGAACATAATTTGAAAGACATGACTTACTTGAGACAGAAAAATTTTGTAAATTGACATAACATGTAATAAACAATATTTCGTAACATGACATAACATGTAACAGACAACATACTTAACATGCCATACTTACAACAATGAATATTACATGACATGACATACATGTTACAAATGACATTCTTAACATGACGTACTTACAATTTATCGGAATACCTGACAAAATATCTTGCATAACATATGAACAATTTGTAACAGAATAAATTATGTGTAACAAATGAAAATGTAGTGACCTGGTATGACACATATGATAACATACATCTATACGCTGTAGTTCTTTTACTCATCACACATACACATTAAATTGATAGTAAGTTAAAATCTAACTTGCCTCGATTTTTGCATTTCTAAGCAAAACTCAAGTGCGATCACGAGGAATTGAAATTAGTGATTTTTAAAAACTAGAACTTAATCAGTAACAATTAAAAATTATGAAAAAATATTAATTTAGAGCAAAATGACTATTTTACCCCTAACTTAAATATTTTGCATCCTAACTCAAAAAATACCAAGATTTACATTAGGTATATAAATTTTGTCCTAAACTCAAATATCAATTCAGAAAAATTTAAAACTAAACACAATTATGAAAGCTCTTTAGGGGCCGAAACTTACATAAGCTATTTCCCTTGATTTTTGTTGCAATTCTTTCAAATTTCAAAAATATGATTAAACCAAAAATTTTCTTCTACTATACTCATAATGAATAATTATGTTTTGAATCATGAACAATACTTGAAATTTTCGGTTTCTTTCTAAGTTCAAATAGAGATTTTTGTTTCTAAACTAGTTTTGATCAACCTTTTAATCCATGACTTATAAAGTTGTGATCTTCAAACCAAAATATCACATTGTTTAAGAATCTGTCCTAAAATAAATCTAAGCTTTAAACTCAAGATCACTTGGTTAAAAATCAACTAAAACATGGATTTAGCCAAGGACATCAATTCTGTGACCTATCCGAATATCTCATTGCATAAAAATTCATATATTTGAATATAATGATAATTGTGATTTTTATGTGATTTTTATTACTCTTTTATTTATGAAAAGTGTCATTTTTCCTTCAATAATATTAATTTTATTTTATTTCTATATATTTTTCTTTATTTTCTTGGATTTGAAGGAATGAGAATATTTAGTACGAAAGGAAAGCATTTTGGTACAAAAGAAGAGACTACAGATCCAGACCGATGAGATTTAGGCGAGGAAACTCGCGACCAGAAGGCGCGACCAGAATTCATGACAAGAGTTAGGCGATAAGCGAGATATTTTACCTTCTGAGCGAGAAGGCTTGGCGTAAGGCTACGGGCAACTAGATTGGGTGACCAGTCTAAACAATTAACTTCAAAGACCAACCTAAATGACATTGTGGGTAACAACTAGTAAAGGCGAGTAGCTTTATTGCTCGGTAGGTTGGCGAGAGGGTTTTATCATCCCGGTCGGGAGTCTTTCCTCTCTGTAGGCAAGGAGGCCAATTATATTTAGCGCACACGGCATCTACTTGGTGGGACCCTTCCGAGTTCTGCAATCAATTTGCTGACTACCAAATCGTCCCGAATTTCGTAAATCAAGTCACTTATTACTGAGTCTTCCATTTTAGATAATTTCGTTATTCTTGGGATAATTTCTTTTATGTTTACATTTATTTTTAGAAACTATTTTCCAGATCTTTAGGCTAGATTGTAGCTGCATTTTTTTTGTTTTCGGATTTGAATTTCGACATCTATTTAATCTCGACTTGTGGGATGAATAGAGAGATGAGAGTCTGAGTTTTAGAGTAAAAATATTTTAAAGTTCATTATTTAAGTTTCTTTCAAGGAGGCAAATCTTAGGGAGCAGAGGTGAGAGCCGCAAGCTTCATCAATTTACTCCAACGAAGAACACTAGTTTTATTATTTTTCTTTTCAATTTTTTTATGAACTAATTTTATTTTCTAGAGTTTTGATGTGGTATAGCATTGACCACACAATTTATATTCTAAATTATCGTATTTTCAATATTTTCATGATTGCGTGTTTATTCCTTGTTCTTAATGCTTGCAATTTTCTAACTAATTATTGTTCGATCTATTGAGTCGTAATGAGACCGAGAGGTAATTTGTGATTAAAACTCTAAGATTTAACACCATTAGATGAGCAAAAATAGAGATACTTTACCATGATTAGTGTGATTTTCAAGAAAAATCCCAAGAACTTAATAAGTCTCCAATAAGATAAATTAACATAGAGATATGGAGTTATTAGTTGGAGATATTTTTGGTAATATTTGAGAGAAAATATTGAATAATTAAGGGATTTTTATCATCAATTTGGGATAATTGGAATTCTATAATAAGAAAAAATAAATTGTGTGGGATTTGGTAGGTGAAATCAAACGTTCTAGATCTATTCTTATTATCTTTAAAATCTTAATTTTAATACCATTTTCCAGTTTAATTTAGATAATCTATTCTCCAAATTTTGGTTTTTTAAATAGTAATAAATTTAATAAATTTTAGTTCTCAATAACATAATTATTCCCTGTGGGTTTGACATCCGTTTTATTTAAAATACTTTACTACTTGTTACGATTTTGTGCACTTACAGATATTTTTATTTGAACATATACATCAAATATCTTCAAAATAATATTCTAACATGTATATAAGAGGCTTAAGATTCTCTAATAAAACTATCAAAGTTATTGGAATAGGTTTAAATCACAAAAAGATCCAAACTTTTTTAAAACAGAAAATGTTTTTCCTCTTCCAGTTTCTAAGTTTCTAGATCTAAGAAAATCTTTCATCAAAACCTTTAATCATGCAACAAATCCCCAACCAACAATCATATTTGCATGTTAAAAGTACTCCATAAAAATTTCGGTCCAAGATCTATCCATTAGCTTGGTTAAAAACTCCAAAATATAATACACTCTCCAATTTATCGCCTAGAATGAACTTTCTGGGGTTTAAAATAACTTTTGACCAATCAAATGATCTTCAAATGGAACAAATAAGATATATACGTAAACTAGACTAAAATGAAACAACTTTCATGAAGGAAAATTTGTGAGAAAACACCTACAAAAGCTTTGAATCAAGTGTGCAAAAGAGCTCATAAAAGCTGCCTAAGAGTGTCTTTTGTGTACTTTCAAAGAAAAGTGTAAAGAAGAGTTGATTTGCTTGGGAAGTGAGCTGGAGGGCTTCTTACACAAGTTATGGAAGCTGATAAGCCTGAAATGAAACTTGAGTGTTGGTCTTTTCTACCCAATACAATATACAAAAATCAGCCTAAGGTATTTCCTCTAGGTAGAGTGTAGAATGGAAAGAG
>QEOY01134253.1:2765-37236 GCA_003123805.1 Juglans sigillata
GGGGGGGGGGGGGGGGCTGGCAGCCCCCGGAACCATCCATGCACGTAATAGACTGACTAATCTAGAACAAAACTCCAAAATCAAACTTGAAAATCTTGGAGCATTCTTGGAGCATTCTTGGAGAAGACTCGGAATCTTTTAAACCCTTAGAGATACTTTTCCTCAATTAGCACTTTCTTTTGGGGTTCAGTTGAGGGGAAACCAAAAAAGAAATGGGTGAAATGGGAGTCATTATGTAAACTAGTTGATGAGGGAGTTGTTGGCCTACAGAATCTTATGGATGTTCAAAAATCTCTGCACTTTAAATTTGTTTCGAAATTGCTTACTGAAAGCTCTTTGTGGGCAAATTTTTTCACTTGGCAACAACAAGGCAACAAACCATGGGCAGCAGCACTTGGTTTTTCACCTGGTTTTTGCTGACACCCTATCACTCAAAGTGTCTTTGACCCCTCCAGAAGCCTAAGTGTCGTCCTTGTCCATTCCCTTCGAAAACTAGAGGAGCTACCCTTCACATAAGTTATTCCTCTTCAACTCTAGTTTCTATAGGTATGCTTTGTAACTGCCATCTAGAAATTTAATGGTAGAATTTTTATAAGCTTTAGGAACCTCGTGGAAATTCTGTAAGTTTTCACAAAATGACCAATCGCGTATATTTTAGTTTGTCAGCATAGTTAGTGTTACCACTCACAATGGTGCCAGAAGCACTATTTTATTTATTTGAGATAGTTAGAAGTGTCAAAATATGATATGGACTACACCATCAAACTAAATGAATATTTAGGATTTTATGGCACAATAATCTCATTTTCAATTTTCGAACAAAACACTTGTTCGAAAATACATTTTGTTTATTTCGAGGCACTTCAAGGTTGAATTTCAATAAACAAATTGTACAGTTAATTTAGTACGTATGTTTAGGATTTTTTAGTGTAAAATTTATTTTCACTTTTTTCGGAGCGAATAGTAACCTTAGTAGTAGCACCAAGTNCACTTCAATGTTGAATTTCAATAAACAAATTGTACAGTTAATTTAGTATGTATGTTTAGGATTTTTTAGTGTAAAATTTATTTTCACTTTTTTCGGAGCGAATAGTAACCTTAGTAGTAGCACCAAGTGCAGTGTTTTCAAAATTACAGTGTGGAATATCCAAATTAGGATATAGAGGTTTTATTTAGACACTTGGCAAGATTTTAGCCACACTTGGTGATAGGGGTGGGCAGTGGGGGCCCGCACCATGCTGCCCTGCCCTCATCAGCCCCACCCCCACATGCCGGGGTGGGCAACCCTGCTCCGCCCATGCGGGGGCGGGGCCCTCCGCCCCACATCTAGAGCCCCTAGCAAAGATGGGGGGAGGGGAGGGCCTAACCCCACCCCACCCCCGCTTACATTTATATATATATAAACATAAATATGTATTTATATTTTACAAATGATGTATATATAAATATATATTATAATTTGTTAGACTTGTTTACAAAGTATCCACTAACAAATTTAGAAACTACCTAGTTTAAAAATTAATACACTACAACTTACACAAAATATACACTAGAAAATTTAAAATTACATAGTTTTTTAAATTATAGTCATATTTACAAATTTTAAATTTCTAATTTTGGTCTAAAAATGTATTTTTAATCACTTTTGGACTTGGGAATAATTTTTAAACCTAGTTAAATGTAGTATATTGTTTAAGTGGACGGAGGCGGGTAGAGGGTGGTTCCGCCCCATAGGGGGTGGGTAGCACCCTTACTTGGTGAATAGTATTGGACACTTGGCACCAAAAGGAACCACGAGTTGGATTGTGAAGAAAATCAAGCTGTGAGATCATGCCATCTAAGCAGAATCCTATTCCATCCACAATGATTTCAGATCACAGTGTGGAATGTCCAAATTATAGAGAAGTTTTATTGGAACACTTGGCAAGATCTTAGCCACACTTGGTAAATAGTATTGCATATTTGGCACCAAGAGGAACCACAAGTTGGATTGTGAAGGAAATCAAGATATGAGATCATGCCACCTAAGTAAAGCCCTATTCCATCTACCTATCCACATTGTGCCAAACCAAATAGGGTTTCAACCCTAGTGAAACCCTAAATACTTGGAATCCAATTGAAACCCCCATAGCTTGGTTGAGACTGAAACCTTAAACGGTTTTCCCAAACCCTAAAGTTGGCCTCAAAANCTTGGCAAGATCTTAGCCACACTTGGTAAATAGTATTGCATATTTGGCACCAAGAGGAACCACGAGTTGGATTGTGAAGGAAATCAAGATGTGAGATCATGCCACCTAAGTAAAGCCCTATTCCATCTACCTATCCACATTGTGCCAAACCAAGTAGGGTTTGAACCCTAGTGAAACCCTAAATACTTGGAATCCAATTGAAACCCCCATAGCTTGGTTGAGACTGAAACCTTAAACGGTTTTCCCAAACCCTAAAGTTGGCCTCAAAACCCTATTTGATCCGATTTCTAACATTGTGTTTAACCGCTTGATTAAATCTCTTCCACATGCTATTAATTTCTTAAATTCATGTTATGACATTATTATCAAACCCTTTAAACCTTGAAATTTTGATTGGGCCAAAAAAAAGGGATTTGGGCTTGATAGCATCTCAAACCCTAACCGAACCCTATCTAAACCCTAAATGAAGCCCATTTGTTTAAGGCCCATGAATTTTGACCACCTTGGCAAAAATTCTTGAGGAAGTTTCCATCCACCCATGGCAAGCCATTCACTGCTCCCAACAACCCCAAATTCATGCATGATGCGAAGGCCAAAGGCCACCTTACCACCACCCTTCTCTTGGAAGTTTCCTTGGTTGAAAACCACTCACTATTTGCATCTTTTTGTGACCTAATCACCATACCTCAAGATGTCATACGAGGCCATACCTCCCTTTTTAGAAGTTCTTGAGGCGTGTAGGCCACCATTTCCCTCACTTCACCACTTTTGACCCTCATTCTTTGAAGGAAACCCTTAAAAAAGCTCTTTTGGGCAGATTGCATATGCCTTTTAGAACCATTTTTAGAAACATGGGTCAGGACTAGGTTTCAAATTGGAGGCTGACCGACTGGAGATGATCGATTAGGCAATGAAGGAACGACTCTAAGCTCATAGCAGCCATGCTCCGAATTAAAGATAGTTTTATGGCATCCCTGACTGAGTTTCAATGGATTAGCCTAGTAGATATTTTCGCTTATGTTTGTACTTACGGGGCTTTGTCTCTCAGAATCTTATGATTAGAGAGATTTTAAGCTTATGATGTAATCTTGAATGTCTATCACTTTAAGTTCATGATTTACGTTTTGGGACATATGTCGTTTGGGTGCATAGTATTGCATAAAGAAAAAAAAATATCTGCTATGAATATTGCATATTGCTAGATGTATACTAGGTGCATTACATATTTAATTATTATGAATGGGGCAGGTAATCTTGTGTTGCATGTCTCGATGCTTCTGAGTCCGTCTGATCTCAAAAGGAATCTAGGGGCATCACACAAAACAATGCCCAAAACCATGGGCTACAACAGACAATTTTTTGCCTTGAAGCTGCCGTGTCATGGGGTGGTGGTGAGGTGGTTTATTCCCCTCTCATAAACCACTATTTGGGGCTGACATGGGCAGTGGAAGGACTACCATGGCAGGGGGAAACATCCTCCACATGCGTTGCCTTGGTGGTGCAATTTCATGGACCTTAATGGGCCTTAACCAAATGGGTTTCCATTTAGGGTTTTAATGGAGTTTGAGTTTCTATCAAGCCCAAATTTAATTTTTATTGGGCCAATAAAAATACTATATTATAAAAGAATAGATAAGGGTGAAATGATATGAATTTGAATGGTTAATTGCATGTGAAAGTGATTTGATCAACTGATTAAACACTGAGCTAAAATCGTTTTCATTTAGGGTTTGGGAAGCCATTTAGGGTTTCAGTTTCCAGAAGGTATTTGGAATCGAGTTTTAATTGGATTCCAAATATTTAGGGTTTTATTTGGGAAACCATTTAGTGTTTGACTTAGGTGGCGTGATCACAAAACTTGATTTTCCTTCTTTTCCTTCACATTTCCATCTCCTAGTTCCTCTTGGTCCCAAGTATGCTATACTATAATAGCCCGCCAAGAATTAAATGGATGAATTTCTTTAGTCTTTAGGAACCTCGTGAAAACCCAAGAAGTTTTGACGAATCGACCAGTTGCATGTTTATTCTTTTAAACATTGGTAATTTTATTAGACCAAGAAAAATTAGATTTTAGCTTGATAGAACCCAAACTCCATTGAAACCCCAAATGGAAACCCATTCGGTTAAGGCCCATTAAGGTCCATGAAATTGCACCACCAAGGCAAGGCATGTGGAGGATGCTTCCCCCTACCATGACAGTCCTTTCACAGCTCAAGTCAGCCCCAAATAGTGGTTGATGGGAAGGCCAAAAGCCACCTCACCACCATCCTTCACTTGGAAGCTTCCTTAGCTGAAAACCATGTGCACTAGCACATAGTATTACCCACAGTTTTGGCTAACACCCCATCACCCAAAGTGTTTTTCGAAGATCTAAAAAGTTTAAAATTGGGAGGTTAAAAAAAATATTAGGTTTAGGTTTAAGCTTGAATAATTTGTAGAGATAGCATGCTCTAATGGCTTTAATATTCAGATATGACGTTTCTAGGACTTTGATTTACATGTTGAGATGTTAGTTTCAGGATTCATGGTATTGGTTTTAAATATATGAGTTTTTATGCATGCAAAGGTCCTGATTAGTCTTGTATTGGAGATTTTTGGATGTATCTATGTTTTGATGCAAATATTTCCATGTGGTCTTATGTTTGATGCTTCGACTATTCTAGAACTTGATTATTAACCATCTAATGTTGATCTATTATCAACTATTTCATAATATATGATTCAATAATGTCGTAGAATTAATTTTGAAGGTTTAATTTTGAAGTTGCAAGCATGCCATAATAGGATTTAATTCTGTCTTTTGTTGATTATCTAACATGCATCGGTTTTGATTAGCTTTTGCTTAACTTATGGAAGTTTTGATTAATTTACCTAGGCTTGAATAATGTGAACTTAGAAAAATCTTTTGATTGGGATAAGAATGAACATGCATGATTTAACTAAGTTTTGAAACATCTTTGGGTAAAGAAAGCTAGAAACATCATGCATGATTAATTGATGGATTAGTAAAGATTAAGGTGTTAAAGCCATGTTTAAGTGTTGTGATGAACTTGTATGATCTGAGCCTAAGTTTTTAATTTGTCCCTAAGGTTATAATTTCTATTGGCACTTGATGAATTTGAGTACACATGCATCCATAGAGGTTGAATAGTTGAAATCACATATTGGCCTTAACACAATGCGTGCCATAGGTTGTGTGTGATAGGCATAGTTGCACTTTGATTTTTAAAGTTCTAGGGGCATAGATAGTTTTAGAATATGAAAAATATGAGGTTTATGATATTTGGTTAAATGTGGGGCTTATTTACAAATAGTAAAAATTTAAGGCTTTAGTGGCAATTTTGCTAAGTTTAGGGGCAATTTTGTAAATACTGAATTTTTGAACCCTTTGATTATGAACATCTTCCTTAGAGGTTCAAGTTCTAACTTAGTGTAACTTTGATTTCAGCAACTTCGATTCTCTAACTTCGGACAGTTTGTAAGTTAGCTTCTAACTTACTCTTAGATAATTTATTTATGATTCTTGTGTAAACTCCACATTCATATTATAAATTTCATTTTAGCATGGAATTTTATATGGTACATTAAGTACTTGGTTACTTGCTTACATGACATGTGAAACTTTCACCATTTATAGCATATTGCATATAAATATCATTTTTACATGAAAGCTTGCTACATATACACATGTCACGAAACATATTTTTTAAACATATCATGAAAGTGAATTTTGTCACGACCCCAAAGGCTAGGATGAGAAATTATCTTAGTAGAACTCCTCTGTCCACTCTAGAGTAAGTAAAAATGGAGTGATAACCTCTGGGTTGACAAAAAAGTGTCAACGGGTCTCGAATTGATTCTTTTTATAGATTGCCAAAGCGAAGTTGTATATGACACATAATGCTGGTGGGTGCATATGTTATGATGAAATGGTATGGTACCAATGCATTGAGAATGATGTTTGCAGACAAAGGTGTAGTGTCAACATGAGTTGTGCAACGGTCACCGGCAGGTGCTCACGGTGCATATGGAAAACCGTGTTGCTACCATACGTTATGTCAATGATGGCTTTCATAAAGATGAAATGTTATTTTTTGAAAGCAATGAGCTATGAAATGTTTTCTTTTGAAATATCATGTTTTTTAAATGAGAAAGTGAAAAATGTTCTCTGAAAGAAAATTTACATCAAAGTTTTCTTGAAAAATATTGAGGAATCTGGATGGGAGACAAAATATGGATTTTTTTTTCTACATATCATTGCATGCATCTCATGTTTATCATTAATCATCCATATCTTATCTGTATGCAAGTTGGTTGTTTAACTGATTTCAAAGAAATCTCACCATGGTAGTCCCATTACCATTCCCTCCAGAATGGTAAAAGTTGTGTCAGGATCGGCATATGACGAGCATGATGAACTGCTGGCTTTAGATGGTTAAGGAGGAGCCCGATCTGGAAAGGAGGCTCGACTTGATTTGAACTTTTGTAGCAACAACTCTATATACTATAGAGTACATGCGAGAGTTAGTTTGGCTATGTAGATTTAGTTCTATGGAGATTCTGTCTCCCACATTATGTTGAACTCACGTTGACCTCTTAAGTGAGGAAGTACTTATTTATGGTATATAAATCATTGGGATATTTAGTTCATTCTGGCATCAATTATTTTTATCACCCCTATTTCTGCTGTGATTATTGCATACTGCTAGTTGCATATTAGGATGCATTGCATATTAATTGTAATAAACGGTGGTATGTAACCTTGTGTTGTATGTACCGACACTCCAAGTGTTTGTTCCATCCCATGCGGAGGTTGGGAGCATCACAAGAGGTATTTGCCTGAAGTGTGTGTAAAAGTCTCGCCTGGTTTTGATATGTTAGATTGGTGGAGAGTTAATGCTGCCAACTATCCTGTCCTTGCTAAGGTAGTATGTAATGTGTTAGCCACCCTCATTTCCATTGTTGCCTTATAGTCTGCATTCAGTACTGGAGGAGACAAATTGGATCAATTTATGAGTTCATTATCTCTAGAAACTATCGAAGCCCTAATTTGTGCGTAAGATTGGTTAAGGACCAAACCTATTGACATCTAGGAGTTGGAAGAATACAATTCAGTTTGAAGGTAAGTTTGAAACTTGAAATATATATTTTTCAATATCTATCTAACTTAATTTATTATATATAATTCAGTTTTTAATATTGTTTTAGATGATTGATTATCTAGCTTCATCTTCAACTGAGGCTACTATGAGTCTCCCTTCCCATTCATGCTAAAGGTAAGAGATTTGTGCATTCTTTTTTTAATTTTGGCAGTGGAGTTGTTTTTCTTGAACAATATCAAATAATTGTCATTTTTCACACTCAAAGTTAACATTGATATAATTGATATGATCTTATCCTTTTCATGATCGCATGCTAAGGTTTGGGTGTCAATACTTCCTCTAGTTGTAAGAAACTTGTCATAAAATTATATGAATACGTGTTTATATTCAATGACTAATGATTGGGTGGTTTAAAGGTGGTATTATTAGTTGGGACAAAGCTTCAAGCTATAATAACTGAAATGGCTCTTCAAATCATAGAAAGGCATGTTGTAGTCCAAGGATCCTATAAGCCATATTCGTCATTTTCTACCTCTTGTTGTGCTTTGTGGCCTTTTGTCTCATCATAGGCAATTTCCTACTCAAAATAAGTTTGATCATTGAAATTTGAATGGAAGGACGTTTTTCAAAGCATGAGTTCCCACCAACCCAAAGTCAAGTCTTGGGAAAGATTATTGGCAATCCTTTTTATTTATTTATTTATTTTAATGCAGGTCTTGAGAAAGTGCGAGATGTAAAACCATTACTGAATGGGAAGGGTATTATGAGTGTCTTGGAGCTTAGGGAGTGGGTAACAGGGTAAGTCGTTGTTTTTTTTTCCCTTGGCAAGGTAAGTCATTGTTATTATTACTACTACTATTATTTTCCTTTCCTCATGATGAATGAGTTTAGCCATAAGGTAGGGGGAGAGGGAGGGGTTACATTACCCAACTTAACAAATCTGAATTGGTAGAAACTCTAATTGATTCATTAAGAATGGCAGCAAGAAAAACAACTTGCATGGCAACTTTCCCATCCCTATGGAGCTGTGGAGGAATGCATTCATTAGATGAAGAAGACCAATTCTAAGCATTTGGATGAAGCAGACTCTTTCTAAGCGTTTAAAGACAGAGTAACCATTGGCTCTCTATAATCAATATATGTAATTTTTATATATGGTAATTTTGTGTTTTGTAATGTAATGTATAAATATCAAATAATGTAATATGTAGTGAATTGCATTATTTGTTGCCTGCATTTTACATGATAAATGTTGAACATCTATTTTTATATATGCATTTAGTTAAAAATGTAATTAGTTATTTTATATATAAAAAACAATTATGCTTTTCCACATTATCTTTTTCTTAAAGGATTTAATAATATAGGCATTTGCAAAAAAAAAAAAAATCATCCAGGCACAGCTCGAAACTCGAATTTCCAGGTTGTAAAACCTAGATTCTTCCAGGTTCCGGCCCAAGTCATAACCCGAGGTTCCAGACCGGGTTTTAAATTAGAGTTCCGGGCTGGGTCTATCCAGGGACCCAGTAAGGAACCCGAGTGAACAGTCCTTTCAAGAGATATCTGACCTAAAACTAGGGCTCCGTTTAGATTTAGATTTGATCTCAACTCATCTCATCTAATCATTACAACAAATTTTCACACAAAATATTATAAATAATTCAACTTTTTCAAATTCCAGAACAATAATAATTTTAAAAAATAACATTCTAATAGCATTTTATTCCACTTTCAATTTTTATCTCATTACAACTCAGTATCCAAACCTCACAGAGACCATTGTTTTGCTGCACAATATATATATATATATATATATATATTGTAACGCCCCAATTGAAGGCTCAAAACATATGAACTGTATTCCAAAAGGACTATTCAATGATACAATTAGAGTTCCATTGAAACCTTATAAAGAGCAAGAATTTCATATTCCCAAATAATGTGGGATCCTATACACCATCTACCCTTATCCTTATCATATATATAAATATATATATATTTATATATAAATATATAAATATATATATATATTTATATATAAATATATAAATATATATTTATTTATATATAAGGTCCATTATAATGGTGGCTCCTATTGAAAAGATGATCTTTCCAATCTTCAGTCTTCACTTCTTGTTTTATATTCAACAACGTGAGTTTTGGGTGCTATAAATGAATATTTAACAAACGGAGAAGCAACCCAAGTCTCTGGTTTGGGAACTTTAACCACGAGTGTGCATATTCTGTCGTGGTTTTTCTTTTTTGGGTTACTTATATCCACTTGTGGTTGGTTCAAAGGAAAATGTTAATGTTGTAATAGAAGTCAGCAACTTGGAAAGTCTATTTGTAGTCCTCTCCTTGCAGGGTGAGGTTTTTCTCTCTAGGTTTAGTTAAGTCTCTTAGACTAGCTTGGCTGGTTTGAAGAGGCTACAAAGCTTGGCTGGTTTGAAGAGGCTACAATGGAGGAGGATTTAGCTAAATAGTGGGAAGGCCTTTGTCTCGTTGAGAAGGAAAAAGGGGTAGTGGCTTTACCTCCCAATTCTACTGCCAAAGCTCTGCAACATGGTAAGTTTTGTTTATTGGCCATGATTATGGCAGAAAGACCAATTAACCGAGAAGCATTCAGGACTACTATGGCCAAAGTATGGAGATGTGAGAGTTGGTTTCAATTCTCAAAAGTTGGTATGAACAAATTTCTGATCAAGTTTAACCAAGAGAAGGATCTCCAGCATGTTAGACATGGCAGACCATGGTTGTGACGCCCCCAAATTCCGCTTGGGATCGGACGGACATTTGAAGTGTCGAGACATGCAATACAAGGTTACCTACCCCCGTTCATGACATATAAGATGCAATATTCCTAACATGCATCTAGCATTATGCAATATTCGCAGCGGATAATTTTTTTTTTTAGCAATACTATGCACCAAACTAAAATATCCCAAATACTTAAAACATACTCCATACTTAACGACATACTAAACAACTAAGATCACAATAATAGTCCATAAGGTTGTGATCAAAAGAGTGCTGGAGATTGAACTCCACCAATACAAGTAGTAATCTGAGGTAACTATTGTAATACCATCTACGTCGCACCGTCGCTTAGTCGGCCGTTTCCAGTTGGTCGATTCCCGGTTCTCCTTCAGATCCTATAACAAAATCTACCATTCGGGGGGAATGGTAGTTGGGACTACCATAGTGAGATTTGATTACAAATCTCAGCAAGTTAACGGAAAACTTCCACACAGGTTAATGATGCATGCATGGCAGTAAAAGCATGAATGCATAATCAAATCATAAGTAATCATAGCATAACTTGACATACAACATAACATAACTGGCATAACTTAAACTGAAACTGAAGCTTAGCATGAACGTGACTTGAAACATAGCATGAACGTGAACTTGAAATATAACATGGACTTAAAACATAACATGAACGTGAACATGCATAATTTGAACATGAACTTGAGCATGACATAACATAAATGTGAACTTGGAACATAACGTAAATGTGAACATAACATAACATGAACTTGAAACATATTCTTGTCTCATGGGATTACCATGATTGCGTGAACGTAAACTTGAACGTAACATAACGTGAACTTGAAACATGACTTGAACGTGAAATACATGAACTTGAAATCTTATTCAATAGACTTAATCATTAAAGTGACCATATGGGTGCTACACAGGTCCCCTTGAGCCGTGTGTCCCTGCCGATTACCGCATCACATCACAGGTTTCTATACCAGCTGTGAGTGCGTTAATACGTACTCCACAGTTGTTGTGGCCCCACGTATTCTACGTGTCACAATTGCTGTGTCTCACGTAGTGTATGCTCCACAGTTGTTGTGGCCCCATACTTCATGCTCCACAGTTGTTGTGGCCCCATGACTTATTTGTTTGTGCCACACTTGCTGTGGACACACGTAACGTAATGTGTGGCACCATCGGCGTTAGTGCCTGGCGCGCTCCGGTGACCAGCTAATTAGGCCCCATTCGCAACCTGTTGACTGTACTTTGTCAACCCAGGGAATTTCACACCTATTTAGACACTCCAGCGTGAACAAAGGAGTTCCACTAGGATATTACCCCATCCTAGCGCTTAGGGTCGTGATTGACATGAATAACTTAACTGGCATACATGACATTTCGTAACGTGACGTAACATGATCGTGACATAAAAGACAAAAGTCCTGACGTAGCATAACATGACATGAACATAAGATGACAGACATGACATACTTCAAGACATAAATGTAACAGAATACATTTCATAACATGGCATACATGTAACATGCAACATTTCGTAACATGGCATACCATATAACAGACAACATTTCATAACATGGTGTAACATGTGACAGTGAATCTTACATGACATGAAATACATGTAACAGATGGCATACTTAACTTAACATGACCTGCTTGCAATGTATAGGAATACGTGACAGAATATCTTTTGTAACAAATGAATAATTCATGGCAGAATAAATTCTGTGTAACAGATAAATATGTAATGACTTGGCATGGCACATATGATAACATGCATACATACAATTTAGTTCCCTTACTTATCACTCATACACATTAAACTGATAGTAAGTTAAAAGCTAACTTACCTCGATCGTCGCGTTCTACTAGAATAAAGCGCGAAACACGAGGAACTGTAAAAGGTTATTCTAAAAGTTAGAAATTAATTACTAACAATTAGAAATGTGAAAAGAGACAACTTAGAGTAAAATTACCATTTTACCCT
The DNA here is from genome assembly GCA_003123805.1 of Juglans sigillata. NCBI lineage: Eukaryota > Viridiplantae > Streptophyta > Magnoliopsida > Fagales > Juglandaceae > Juglans > Juglans sigillata. Next base: position 14,825 of record QEOY01134253.1, read on the forward strand.
CTACATGTGGGCAAATGACCATTTTACCCCCTAACTTAAGGATTTGATATCCTAATTCCAAAAAATTACCAAAATTTACATTCCTCATGTAAATTTTGTCCCAAACTCAAATCTCAACTCAGAAAAATTTAAAACCAATCACAACTATGAAAAACTCACTATGGCCGAAACCTACATAGGCCATTTGTCTTATTTTGGTTGCAATTCTTTCAAGTTCCAAAACTCATGAATAAACCAAAATCTTGTAACAAAGATCTTCCTATCCTAAGTTTAAAAACACCCTTAAAACTATCCATTAAGAAAAAGCTAATTATCAATACCAAACTTTTTGTAAAAAGACCCAAACTTTTTAACAAAAAGTAAACCTTAAATCACAAGTTTTGACCTTAATAAAAACATCTCCAAGAATTCCAAAAAATCAAATCTTACTTCTAACATATTCATAACATCATCCTAAGATCAAACATGCTTTAAAACATCAAACAAAACTCACCAAAAAACACAAAACAACACTTGGAGTTTTTGGTTTTAAACTTAGTCCAAAACAGAAACTGATTTTCCCAACTAACTATGATCAATCTCTTGATCCATGGCTTAAAGACATGTGATCTTCAAACTAACACATCACATGGTTTAAAAATGTGTCCTAAAGAAGATCCAACCATCAAACTTAAAATCACATGGCTAAAATTTAATAAAACATGGATCTAACTCAAAAACATCAAAGTTTAGGCCTAACCGAAATCCTCTTGCATAGAAAATCATATCTTTAAAAATAATACTAAATATCTTCGAAATAACATCCTAACATGTATATAAGAGGCTTAGGATCATCATATAAAAATATCAAAGCCTTTGGAATAAGATTAAACCACGAAATATTCAAACTTTCACCAAACAGAAACTGTTTTTCCACTTCCAGTTTTCAAGTTTCTAACTCTAAGAAAATCTATCATCAAAAGCTTTATTCATGCAACAAAACCTCAATGAACATTCATAAACACATGTTAACAACACTCCATAAAATTTTCGGACCAAGATAAGTCCATTAGCTTGGTCAAAACTTCCAAAACATAACATACTCTCCAGTTTCACGCCCAGAATGACCTTTCCATGGTTAAAAATACTTTTGACCGACCAAATGAGAATGGAATGAGACTAATAATATATCCACGGAAACTAGACTCAAAGACGAACAACTTATGTGAAGGAATCATCGTGCGAAAATACTTACAAAGGGTCGTAAATGGCCACGCAAAAAGTCCCAGAAATCTGCCCGAGAGAGCTCTTTTGGGTTTCTCTCTAAGAACGGGAGAAAGAAGTGATAAAATGGAGAGAAGTATGTCTTGCACGACTTTAGACTTCTGGAGGGAGAAGTTATGGGCTTGAATGACCCTTGATTGGAGGTGGATATGTGACATAAAGTGGAGAATAGAGAGGGGCAGAGACTGCTTGCAGCAGCTGTGAAAGATGGAGGTTGATGGAGTGGATTTCTCCTTCACATCAAGGCACTATTGGGTGCAGCCAATGGCAGTGGATGGTCTGCCATGTGGGGGAGGAAACTTCTCCAAGAAGCTTTGCCAAGGTGGCCAATTTCGTGGGCCTTGGTGGGCCCCACCAAGTGGGCTTCAATTTGGGGTTTAAAGGGGGTTTGGTTAGGGTTTGAGATGCTATCAAGCCCAAAATCAATTTTTCTTGGCCCAATCAAATTCCCAAGGTTTAAAAGGTTGAATAATGATGTCATAACAAGGATTTGATTAATTAATAGCATGTGGAAGTGATTTAATCAAGTGATTAAACACAATGCTAGAAATCGGATTAAAAAGGGTTTGGAGGCCAACTTTAGGGTTTGGGAAAACCATTTAGGGTTTTGGTTTCAACCAAGCTTTTGGGGTTTCAATTGGATTCCAATCATTTAGGGTTTTGCTAGGGTTGAAACCCTCTTTGGTCTGGCACAATTTGGTTGAACAGATGAAACACAACTTTGCTTAGGTGGCATGATCTCACACCTTGATTCCTTCACAAATCTATCTAATGGTTCTTCTTTGTGTCAAGTGTCTAATACCATTTACTAAGTGTGGCTAAAATCTTGCCAAGTGTCCAAATAAAACTTCTCTAATCTAATTTGGACATTCCACACTGTGATTTTGAAAACACTGCAATGGGTGCGCTTATTGAGGTTACTATTCACTCCAAAAAAATACATAATAAACTTAGTACTAAAAAATTATAAATATTCATATTAACCTATCGTGAAAATCGTTTAACGAAATTCAACCCCGAAGTGCCCCTAAAAATAATTTCACAATTTTCAACAGACGTTTCGTCCGGAATTATGAAAATAAGTTATTGCGCCATAAAATCCTAAATAATCCTCTGAGTCTAATGGCGTAGACCATAATGCATTCTGACACTTCTAACTACCTCAAATAATTAAACTCATATTACTAGCACCATAGTGAGTGATAATACTGACTATATTGACAGACTAAAACCTATGCGATTGGTCGATTCGTAAAAACTTATGGGGTTTTCACGAGATTCCTAAAGTCAATAGAAATTCCACCAATGAATTTCTAGCGGGCTGTTACAATGGTCCTTTGACAAATGGTCGTTGTGCTTCAAGTTTTTGAAGATAACAAATCCATAAATGAAGTTCCTTTCAATAAACAAGATTTCTGGGTGCAGGCTTATAACATGCCTCTTGCAAGCATGGCACATGATGTTGGAGTCCAGATTGGTAAAAATATTGCTAGAGTAATAACAGTCCAGGTTGATGACAAAGGCATTGGCTGGAGGAAGTTCTTGAGGAAGGGAGGGGAGGACAGGGATGAAGGTCCAAACAACAATCCTGAGTAAAAAACCGATTTTCAGGAAACTAGTCTGTCTGATGTTTGACATTGCAGCCACTGTGATGACAACTAAAAAAAATGCTTTCTCCTAGGAATTCTACATAGACAACCAAGAGGCCTTTTAAGGAAAGATTTAGTGAGCCTTTTTTGGATAGTTCTGAGCAGGCCTTTAATGCAGGAGGGGCTTGTCTCATGTAAGGCATTGAGGAATTAGATTGTCCAAGGTATGAGCCAGTCATAGCCTATAAAGGTAATGACCAAAAGTCAACCCTGGCCCTCGAGAGCAACCATGACCTGAGGGCCCAAGTTTCATCCTTGGCTCATTTTGTCTCTAACTAGGTCCAAGCCCTGGAGAAAATTTAAAAAAGAGCTAGTTGAAAGAGGAAAGCCAAGGATAAAAGTTTTGAAAGTCTCTTAACTAGTTTAGAGGAGAGTAATGCAAGCTGCCCAAGTGGCCCCAAGAGAGATGTTGCAAAGATAATTGAAGAAGTTGTAATATAGGTTACTAAAAATGCAAAAACAGTGGTGCCGCTTGATGAATGTGCCATCAGAAGTGGTGTGGTGGTGGCTGGCACACAGCCCCACCCTATGTAATGAGTTGTCTGAGCTGGAATTGCCGAGGGCTTGGGAACCCTTGGACAGTGAACAACTTGCGTCTCATGGTGCAAAATAAGGCCCTAACCTTTGTTTTCCTAGTGGAAATAAAGTGCAACAAATTAAAGGCAGAAGTTGTCAAGAAGAAGTTGAATTTTGAAAACAGTTTTGTAGTTAATTTGAAAGGTTCTAGTGGAGGCCTAGCCTTCCTATGGAAAGAAGAAATAGAAGCAGAGGTGTTGTCATATACTCAATACCACATCTCACTGTTAGTTAAGGGTATGAAGGAGGGTGTTCCCTGGCACCTAATTGGGTTCTATGGCAATCTAATCACAAGAAAGAGGCATGAAAGTTGCAACTGCTACAGGCACTTAAACCTACAATCTGAATAGGATAGTTGTGTGTAGGTGATTTTAATGAAATATTGAGCTATGGAGAGAAATGTGGAGGCCTTTGAGACCTTATAATCAAATGAAGGCTTTTAGAAGTGCTGTGAACAGATGTGGACTCAGTGACATGGGCTACTCTGGAAGCAAATTCACTTGGTCAAATGGTAGGCAAGGGGAGGCCTTCACCAAAGAAAGGCTTGATAAGGTTTTTTGTAATAATGCCTGGTCAGACCTTAACTCAGACCACTCGAGAGTTTTCACTCTCCTTGCACTTAACTCAGACCACAATCCTATATGGATTGCTATGGAACAGTTGCAACCTATTGTAAATAGACACCTAAAACTTTTCAGATATGAGGCTAGCTGGTCACTAAGGGATGATTGTTTTAAAACTTTTGAGGAAGCTTGGAGGATACCTAGGTTGGCGATAAACAAAACACAATTCACTGCTCAGGGTCTCAAAAATTGTAAACTAAAGTTGTCACAGCAGAGCAAGCAGACTTTTAGCAACTCAAAGAGAGAAGTCAGTGAACAAATGGACTATCTCTCCAAATTACTGGAAATGAACACATGCCATTTAACTAAGGAGATCAAGCAAGTGCAACAAGGGGTGGACAAATTTCTTGAGGCTAAAAACATCACGTGGAAGCAAAGGGAAAAACAGAAATGGCTGAGTGAGGGAGATAGAAACACAATATACTTTCACCAATGTGCTTCACATAGGAGAAAAAAAAATGGGATTAAAAAATTGATTGATAGCAATGTACAAGTAACTAGCTTGAGAGAGGGAAGTAGTAACTTTTTCCAAGATTATTTTACAGATTTGTTTACCTCCTCTAACCCCAGCAATCCTACATCATGCATTGCATCCTTGGAGGCTCGAGTGACTGCATCACAAAATGATATGCTGACCAAACCTTATTCCCAACAGGAGGTTGAAGAAGCTCACTTTCACATGAATGGCTTAAGCTCTCTAGGACCAGATGGATTCCCAATATTTTATCAAAAGCACTAGTCAATAGTGGGACCCCAAGCATGTGAAGCTGTATTGAATGTCCTTAATTAAAATGGCAGCTTGGGAGAAATCAACAACACATTTGCACTTATTCTAAAGAAGAAAACCCCTACAAAAGTGACAGAATTCATGCCTATCTCCGTCTGTAATGTACTTTATAAACTCATCTCTAAAGTCATAGCCAATAGATTAAAGAAGGTGCTTCCTTGTATTATTTCACCTTCTCGATATGCTTTTGTCCCCAATAGACTAATAACTGATAATGTAATTGTTGCTTTTGCAGCTTTGCATAAAATAAAATTTAAAATGGCAGGAAAAGAAGGTTACATGGACTTAAAGTTAGACATGAGCAAGGCCTATGACAGAGTTGAGAGGAGTTTTCAAAGAGCAGTTCTCTACAAATTGGGGTTTTGCAGCCAATGGGTGGTGTAACAGCCTGCTAGAAATCCATTGGTGGAATTTCTATTGACTTTAGGAATCTCGTGAAAATCCCATAAGTTTTTACGAATCGAGCTATTGCATAGGTTTTAGTCTGTCAACATAGTCAGTGTTATCACTCACTATACTGCTAGAAATATGAGTTTTATTTATTTGAGGTGGTTAGAAGTGTCAGAATGCATTATGGTCTACGCCATTACACTCAGTGGATTATTTAGGATTTTATGGCACAATATCCTATTTTCATAATTCCGGACGAAACGTCTGTTGGAAATTGTGAAATTATTTTTAGGGGCACTTCGAGGTTAAATTTCGGTAAAAGATTTTCACTAAAGGTTAATATGAATATTTAGGAATTTTTAGTACTAAGTTTATGATTCACTTTTTCGAAGTGAATAGTAACCTCGGTAAGCGCACCAATTGCAGTGTTTCGAAATCACAGTGTGGAATGTCCAAATTGGATTAGAGAAGTTTTATTTGGACACTTGGCAAGATCTTAGCCACACTTAGTGAATAATTTTAGACACTTGGCACCATAAGGAACGTTTGTTGGATTTGAAGGAATCAAGGTGTGAGATCATGTCGCTTAAGCAAAACTTTGTTTCATCTGCTCAACCAAATTGTGCCAGATCAAAGAGGTTTTCAATCCTAGTGAAATTCTAAATGGTGGGAATCCAATCGAAAGCCCAAAAGCATGGTTGAAATCGAAACCCTAAACGGTTTCCCCAAAACCCTAAAGTTGGCCTCTAAACATTTTCTAATCCGATTTCTAGCATTGTGTTTAATCACTTGATTAAATCACTTCCACATGCTATTAATCCTTCAAATTTGTGTTAGAACATCATTATCCAACCTTGTTAACCTTGAAAAATTGATTGGGCCAAGTGATATTGGATTTGGGCTTGATAGCAACCCAAACCCTCTTTAAACCCCAAATTTTAGGCCCATTCGGTTTAGGCCCTTTAAGGCCCACGAATTTGGTCACCATAGGATTGCTTCATGGCTAAGTTTTGTACCCCCACTTGGCTGGCCAGATCTGTACAAGAAGAGCCTAGAAGGTTCTTGAAAGACATAGCTAAAGGGCCACCTCACTCATTCACTCTTACACTCCACCTTAAGAAAAGATCTTGGTCTGATTTTTATGAGAAGAAAAGGCCAACACTCAACCATTCCTTCAGTCCTATCACTTTACATAGCTTGTGTAAGAAGCTCTTCAGTCCACTTCCCACGAAAAAGCAACTCTCCTTTACACTTTTCCTTCATAGAACACAAAAGACACTCTCGGACAGTTTTTCGTACCTCTTTTGAATGCCTGTTTCGAAGCTTTTGTAAGTGTTTCCTCGCAACGTTTCCTTCATGAAAGTTGTTTCTTTTGGAGTCTAGTTTACGTGGATATCTTATTTGTTCCATTTGGAGATCATTTGATTGGTAAAAAGTTGTTTAGACCCCAGAAAGGTCATTCTGGGCGATAAACTGGAGAGTGTGTTATATTTTGGAGTTTTTGACCAAGCTAATGAATAGATCTTGGTCCGAAATTTTTATGGAGTACTGTTAACATGTGTATATGATTATTGGTTGAGGATTTGTTGCATGATTAAAAGTTTTGGTGAAATATTTTCTTAGGTCTAGAAACTTAGAAACTGGAAGAGGAAAAACAGTTTCTGTTTTGAGAAAGTTTAAATCTTTTATGGTTTAATCTTATTCCAATGGCTTTGATATTTTTATTGGAAGATCCTAAGCATCTTATATACATGTTAGAATGTTATTTTGAAGATATTTGATGTTAGTTTCGAACATATGAAATTTTATGGAAGGAGATATTCGGTTAGGCCAAAGTGATGATGTTCTTGGCTAAATTTATGTTTTGGTTGATGTTTACCCATGTGATCTTGAGTTTGAAGCTTGGATCTGTTTTAGGACACCTTTTTGAACCATGTGATGTTTTGGTTTGAAGATCACTTCTTTATAAGTCATGGATCAAGAGGTTGATCAAAACAAGTTAGAAACAAAATTCTGTTTTGAACTTAGAAGAGAAACCAAAAAGTTCAAGTATGGTTTTAGTGATTTTGATGACTTTTGTTCATGATTCAAAACATGATTATTCTTAAGAATATGTTATGAGTGTAGTAGAAGAAAAATTTTGGTTTAATCATGAGTTTTGAGATTTGAAAGAATTACAACAAAAAGCAAAGGAAATAGCCTTTGTAAGTTTCGGCCATATAGAGTTTTGATGGTTGTGTTTAGTTTTAAATTTTTATGAATTGATATTTGAGTTTAGGACAAAATTTACATAAGGTATGTAAATTTTGGTGATTTTTGAAGTTATGATGCAAAATCCTTAAGTTAGGGGTAAAATGGTCATTTTCCCACATGTAGAGGGTAAAATGGTAATTTTACTCTAAGTTGATATTTTTCCATATTCCTAATTGTTAGTGATTAAGTTCTAATTTTTAGAAATCACTACTTTCAGTTTCCCGTGATCGCACTTGAGTTTTGTCTCGAAGCGCGAAGATCGAGGTAAGTTAGCTTTTAACTTACTATCAATTTAATGTGTATGTGTGATAAGTAAGGGAACTAAATTGTATGTATGCATGTTATCATATGTGCCATGCCAAGTCATTACATATTTATCTGTTACACAGAATTTATTCTGTCATGAATTATTCATCTGTTACACAAGATATTCTGTCACGTATTGCTATACATGCTATACATTGCAAGTATGTCATGTTAAGTTAAGTATGCCATCTGTTACATGTATTTCTTGTCATGTAATATTCATTGTCACATGTTACGCCACGTTAAGAAATGTTGTCTGTTATATGGTATGCCATGTTACGAAATGTTGCATGTTACATGTATGACATGTTATGAAATGTTCTCTGTTACATTTATGTCTCGAAGTATGTCATGTCTGTCGTCCTACGTTCATGTCACGTTATGTTACGTCAAGATTTCTGTCTTTTATGTCAAGTTCATGTTACATCACGTTACGAAATGTCATGTCTGCCAGTTAAGTCATTCATGTCAATCATGACCCTAAGCGCTAGGATGGGGTAATATCCTAGTGGAACTCATTTGTTCACGCTGGAGTGTCTAAATAGGTGTGAAATTCCCTGGGTTGACGATGTACAGTCAACAGGTTGCGAATGGGGCCTAATTAGCTGGTCACCGGAGCGCGCCATGCACTAACGCCGATGGTGCCACACATTATGTTATGTGTGTCCACAGCAAGTGTGGCACAAACAGATAAGTCATGGGGCCACAACAACTGTGGAGCATGAAGTATGGGGCCACAACAACTGTGGAGCATACACTACGTATATTATGTTCAAGTTTACGATTAGCAAATGACCAAGTCCTGTGGAAAAAGAGGAATGATTTCAGCACTCACAGCTGGTATAGAAACCTGTGATGTGATGCGGTAATCGGCAGGGACACACGGCTCAAGGAGACCTGTGTAGCACCCATATGGTCACTTTAATGATTAAGTCTATTGAATAAGATTTCAAGTTCATGTATTTCACATTCAAGTCATGTTTCAAGTTATATTATGTTCAAGTTTACGATCACGCAATCATGGTAATCCCATGAGATAAGAATATGTTTCAAGTTCATGTTATGTTATGTTCACGTTCACGTTATATTTCAAGTTCACATTTATGTTATGTCTTGCTCAGGTTCAAGTTCATGTTCAAATTATGCATGTTCAAGTCCATGTTATGTTTCAAGTTCACGTTCATGCTATGTTTCAAGTCCATGTTATGTTTCAAGTCACGTTCATGCTAAGCTTCAGTTTCAGTTTAAGTTATGCCAGTTATGTTATGTTGTATGTCAAGTTATGCTATGATTACTTACGATTTGATTATGCATTCATGCTTTTACTGCCATGCATGCATCATTAACCTGTGTGGAAGTTTCCTGTTAACTTGCTGAGATTTGTAATCAAATCTCACTGTGGTAGTCCCAACTACCATTCCCCCCGAATGGTAGATTTTGTTACAGGATCTGAAGGAGAATCGGGAATCGACCAACTGGAAATGGTCGACTAAGCGACGATGCGATGTAGGTGTTAATACAGTAGTTACCTCAGATTACTACTTGTATTTGTAGAGTTCAATCTCCATCACTCTTTTGATCACAACCATATGGATTAATATTGTGATCTCAGTTGTTTAGTATGTCATTATGTATGAAGTATGTTTTAAGTATTTGGGATATTTCGGTTTGGTGCATAGTATTGCTAAAAAGAAAAATTATCCGCTGCGAATATTGCATAATGCTAGATGCATGTTAGGAATATTGCATCTTATATGTCATGAACGGGGGCAGGTAACCTTGTGTTGCATGTCTCGACGCTTCAAATGTCCGTCCGATCCCAAGCGGAATTTGGGGGCGTCACAGGGTGGTATCAGAGCAATACGTCTCTGGGTTTAAATCCACATGTCCTTAGGAAATGCACCAAATATTAGGCTTGAAATTTTAGTCTTTACTAGGCTTGAATTTCTTGAAGTATAAGAGATAGTATGTGGCTGTAACACGTGTACTCGTGTGATTTAGGAAGTGACATGACTCGAGGTAGGATACCTCAAAACCCTGAGGGAGTTACAAATTAGGATAATCAGAATCCCCCGATGGATGGAGGATTAGCTGAAGCCGTACGTTTGCTGACTGACATGCTTAGACAACAGCAACATCAGCAAGCACATGTACCCAGACTCGAAGTCAGGGATTGTCTGTGTGAGAAGTTCTTGATCCATCGTTATCCAAACTTTTCTGGTAATGAAGAGCCACTAAAAGCCGAGAAATGGATTATGGATCTCAAAAGGACAGACGAGATCTGTGGATGTACTGAGGACCAGAAGGTTCTATATGTTGTATACCTATTCTAAGGAGAAGCTGGAATATGGTGGGATACACAAAGGCAACTTCTAGTTAGGGAACTAGGAAGTTTGGATGCATTGTCTTGGGAGAGATTTAAGGAAGAGTTGACAACGGATTCTTCCCAGATTCTATCAAATAGCTAAAGGCGCAGGAGTTCGTGACTTTAACTCAAGGTAGTTTGACCGTAGAGCTGTACGCTGCTAAGTTTATGGTGTTAGGAAGGTTTGCACCACACTTGATTTCTACTCAAAGGATGCAGGCACAAAAGTTTCAAGCTGGACTTCAGCCATGGATCCATAGCCAAGTAGCTTGCCTAAGAATAAAGAATTACCAAGAGTTAGTAAACGTGGCCGCGATAGCAGAGGCTGAGCAGAGAGGTCTAGCTATCCAGATCAATACCGAATGAAAGAGAACTTCATTGTCTGCTACTGAAGAAAATCTAGAAATGAAGAAGATATCTACTNCTTACCTTTGGACTCTGTTTTAGATGTGGCCAACCTGACCACTTCATCAGAAATTGTCCCAAAAGAGGCCGGAGAAATGGAACTGTTCCCATTGGAGATTCCAAACCAAAGCCACGACCTCCAGTACTAGCTTAAGTGTATGCAGGTACTTCTAGAGACGCAGATGCTGACGCCCCAGTGTTATGAAAAGAATTTTGAAACAACCTAAGTTATTTATTCTACATTACTCATGAACTTCTATATAAGAATAAAGTATTTTCGGACATGACTGGTGTAGACATAAACTATTTTGGCATTTTGTTTCTGAATTGCACAAAAGAGAGAAAATTGAAGTTTTGTGCATAAATTATGTTTTTGTGAACTGATTCTATTATGTTCTGATGATGTTCTATACTCTGATATGATATTAAGTGATTTCTGGAAACCTCTGGCATAACATTCTGTTTCATTCTGACCTTACCACGGGTGTAAAAGTGTGGCCTTTGTTCAGGTTGGTATCAACTTTTCTGTTTCTGGTGCAACCACTTTGGAAGCAAAGTGGTTTTCAGCCTGTTCTTTCCTGTGTGCACACTCGGGGCTTCAAGAATAATCAGGGAAGATTTAGATTCCATTTTTGTTTGGTTGGCCGTTGAGGTTTGTCCAACAAAGTGGTTTTCAGCGTGTTCTTTCCTGTGTGCACACTCGGGGCTTCAAGAATAATCAGGAAAGATTCAGATTCAGTTTTTGTTTGGTTGGCCGTCGAGGTTTGTCCAATCCTACCACGAGATTTGAACATGGCCTATGTTCTGATATGATAAGATAAGATGTGATGTTTCAGTTTATGCTATGCCAAAGGAATTTTGAATAAGAATATTTTGTTAAAATTTCGCTCTGATATGTTTGATAACATGTTCTGATTCTGCATTCCGAAAATAATTATATTTTGTTCTACATTCTGAACTTTGTAAATGCTCATATTTACACACTGGTATATATGTTCTCTACTTACTGAGTTGTTGATAACTCACTCCTTATTTCCAAACATTTTTCAGATAATCTTGATGGTTCTGCTGGAGAGCAAAAGTAGGCGGTGTTAGAGGGGTTTGATGTTTGTAGAAGAATAAGTGTCCGAGGGTACAAATACTTATTTGAGAGTCGTAGTTAGTAAATTGATTATTTTCGGTTATTTTGATTTGATGAGTTAAGAATATTTTGAGTCTTTGAGAAGTTTTTAATTTATTTTTATTGAGAACATTTTTGTTGTCCCTATGAAGGAATATAGATATTTGAGTTGAGCAAATGAATTTTTACTTTATGGAGTTTTCTGGATTTTATAGTTGTTATTAAGTAATAAGAACTAACTCTCCGGACGCCTGGGATCTGGGCGTTACAGTTGGTATCAGAGCCAAGTTTGAGATTCTGCATACTACAATAAGAACTTTTATGAAATTTAAGGTTTGAGATTCTGCAGATTTTATGGATTAAGGTTGTAGGAATTTGAGGTTTTAGATTTGATTGGCTTATTTTGTAGGCTGTAGGACATGACTTGGAGGTTTAGATTTTGAAGTTTACATAAATTTGACCGAAAGTCAGGTTTAGAGGTCCTACAGACTATAACATGAGGTTTTGGATATCTGTTGGTTTAGGAAAGAATCTTCAGACTTGAGGTATATACATGCGCTAGCTGTAAGGAGTAATTTTATTGGTACTTAAGGTTTAAGAACCTTCATGCGTTAGGCATGATGTCTTATGAAATTTGAACGGTAGAATTCTGCAGATTTTTTTGAGTTGTTCATGTTGATTGAGGTACGTTTCGGTTCTGTAGGTTGTATTTAAGGTTTTTTGAGAGGATTAAAGGTTTAGTTTGGAGATATANCCTCTATAGAAGTTTCTTAGAATTTGCATGAAGATTTGAACTTTCTATCACACCAACTTTAATAAATAATCGTTTTACTGATCTCCTGGATGGTGTTTATCTTAGGTCGTGTTTGGATAGTGGAGTGATTATTCAATATTTTATCATTACTTTTCACTTACTTTTCACTACTTTTTACTACTATTCACTATTATTCAATATTTTCTCATTACTTTTATATCATTTTTTCACTACTATTCACAGATCTTTTGAGATCACTTCACTACCCAAACGTACCCTTAATGTTCATGACACAAATAAATATCTANGGTACGCAGCTAAGTTTACTGAGTTGTCACGTTTTGCTGCATATCTAATCCCTGATGAGGAGAATAAGGCTCGTAAGTTTGAATAGGGGCTGAACGAAAAGATTTACAAATGAGTTGTGGGCTTTCAAATCCGGAACTTTTCAAAGTTGGTGAATAAGGCAACAATATTTGAACGGAGCCTTCAAAGAAGTGTTGCACTGCTAGAACAAAGGAAGAGGATTGCGCCACAGGGGTCTCAATCTGCAAATGACCAAGTCCTGTGGAAAAAGAGGAATGAAGGCAATAACTTTGGTCAAAAGCATATGCAGGAAATCAATCAAATAACTTATGTAAGTTTTGCAATCGTGCACACGCTGGAGAGTGCAGAATGGAAGTTGGGGCGTCTTTTTGATGCGGTAATACCAATCATCTTATTAGGGAATGCCCTTTGCTTCTAACAGACAACAAGAAGCCTAACCCACCTCCAGGTTCCCAACAAATGAATTAGGGAAACAATCAACGTAGAATGGGACCAGCCCAAGTGTTTGCACTAACATCTGAAGATGCTGAGGATGACAATAATGCGATCACAGGTACCCCACTCTTTTTCTCCTTGAAAGCTTTTTGTTTTAATTGAGTTGGGATTAATCACACTTGCATGGAACTTTTCTAGTTGTATAGCTTAGAATATTGAAGTTTGGTGGAAGAGGTTTTCAAAGGGGTTAGACACAATACTTTATATCTACGAGGCTCTAGCTTTAGGTGTTTGATGGGTTAGTATGTGTTTTGGAAACAATTTTAGGAAAATTTATGGTTGAAAGAAGATTTTTGTGGCTCCCCCAGCCCTTGTTCGGGATTGAACGGTGACTTGCCGGGACATGCAACACAAGGCTACATACTCCTCGTACATGACAGATAAGATACAATGCACCTATGTATACTAGCAGTATGCAATAAATCACAGCAGAAGTCATTTAAATATTGTACCAGAATAAAACTAATATCCCAATTTCTTCATTCATAGCTTTAAATCACACTTCTTAGCAGTAGAGTATCAAGCTCTTTGTTTATACTTAACATAACAAGTATTGTCTAAAACGGCCTTAACAAAGAAATCATTAAAGCATATTTCTAATCTCGGCTATCTCCAAGTAAGTCATGACTAGATATGTTCTTTCCTCTGGGTTGAGCTCATCCTTTGCCTTCATCATTATCCTAACTCGCTACTCCTGGTCCTGCTAAAGGTTCTACCATTCCGAGTTCGGAATGGTAGTGGAAACTACCACGGTGAGATTTTGAGAAATCTCAGCAAGTAAACACGCAATATACAATAGTTAACACAAGCATACAAGAGGTATATCATGAAATGCGTGCATGAACATGTACTTGACTTATGCACTTGACCAGAACTTTACTTATGCACTTGACCATTTTCAAAAGACTTGTAATAGAGACTTTAGCTTTTCAGAAAAACTTCTGAACTTTCTTGTTCATGTTGATCTTAATCAGAACTTGCCTTATCAGAACATATCACAATATTTGCATTGAGTGATCCTTATCATATCACAAGATTTTCATCAAATGATCCTTATCTTATGAGCTCTTATCTTTGTTTAGAGGGTGGACACAAAACGGTTCCCCTTAGCACCGCATGTTCCTGCTAGTTATCGCACCATCAATGGTCCATANTACAAGATTTTCATCAAGTGATCCTTATCTTATGAGCTCTTATCTTTGTTTAGAGGGTGGACACAAAACGGTTCCCCTTAGCACCGCATGTTCCTGCTAGTTATCGCACCATCAATGGTCCATACACTGTGATGAATACATCATAAATAAAGATTCATATTAACTCGACCTTACTTCGTCGGGTTACATGCGTTATGCACCCACTAGCGTTAGGCGCTTCCTCGCTCTGGTATCCTTTGGAAAGGATCCCTTCGAGGCTCGTCGACGGTACTTTGTCGACCCAGGGGTTACCACTCCATTCTTAAACACTCTAGAGTGGACAGAGAAGTTCCACTAGGATATTCCCCCGTCCTAGCATTTGGGGTCGTGATAAAACTTATAAACTTTTTATTTGAAGACAGTTTCTTTGAAAACACTTTTTGAAAACACTTCTTTGAAAACCCTTTTCCCCGAATGCATGTGACATGAGACTTATAACATGCTCACTTATACTTGACATATGACATATGAAATGCCATGCATGAAATAACCAAGCATAACATGTTCATTTCATAGCATGATAACATAAACCATAAGAGATATCAAAACATATACATGACACCATGAGAACTTGCCTAGGCCGAAACTCATAGGTACGAAAACATGAAGATTCATCACTTAAACATGTTCCAAACCTCAAGCATAGATTATAGAAATCAAGACATAGTAAAATAAAACATGAAATCATAGGTTTTTAACCAAGTTTGAAACTTCCAAAGCATGTGCAAACCGAAACATCATATTGCATAAGCCATCAACCTCAATCAAGTGAAAATCGAAACTTATAGGAACATTTCATGGCATTTTCAACACAGATCCGAAACATATAATTCCTTCCTTAGAGTCACTCAAGATCATATTAACATATTCAAACAAAGAACCAAGAGATAACAAACAAAGCAATCAATACCAATGAAGGATTTACACAAGTATATACAAGCATTAACCAGGAGTAAGTTGAGTGTATACTTACAAAAATCCACGAAATGAAATAAATAACAAGCTGTAAATCGAAATATAACTCGTTAGAATAAGGGTTCCAAAACCATAATTCGTATTCTTGAGTGTGTGAGGGTTTCTAGGGTTACCATTAAGGCTTAAGAAGTCCCAAACCAATCGGCTTCTAGGGTTTTGAATTAAGAAACCCTTCAACTTCCTTGTATCTTTGACTAATCTCGAATAAGTGTAAAAATACATGAGTGTGGCCGAATGTGTAGGGGATTTGTTCCTTCAACCTTTTGATTTTGTATACTTGTAGAAAACCCTAATTTGTTTCCCATGCGCAAGTGTGAAAATTGTGTGTGTTTCACCATATTCGCACTCCCTTGAGGTTCAAATCTCATCTTGAGTTGAATATGTGAGATGTGTGTGTAGAAACAAAAGGAATCTGAGTTCTTACTATGGTTCCTCCTTGTAAACGCCGAAATCCCTCTCTTGAAACAAGCCTCCCTTGTTTGGTATGAAGGAAAGTGTGAGAAAGTGGAGGAAATCTCTAAGTGGTCACGTAAGAGGGTGTGGAGAGAATGAGAGTATGTAAAATCCGAGAATGGCAAAATAGAAAAGCCCTTGGGCGTGTGACTCCTCTCCCTTTATATAGAGTTATCCAACAAAATCCCATTGGTTGCTAGTGACCCATTGCATGAAGGACAAGTGGTGTCTTTTCTGATTCATGTAGGACAAATGGCGTCTTCTCTGATGCATGTAGGACAAGTGGCATCTTTTCTGATGCATGTAGGACAAGTTATGTCTCCTTTGACGCATTTTCTGATGCATGTAGGACAAGTGGCACCTTTTGCTAGGTTATAGGAAACACAAAAGTATACTTGAAAAGAATAATCTTGCCAAGTGGCGTGGCTCCTTGGAAATTCGAAATATCCCTCATCCTTGCTTTTCTTAGGAAATCTAAGAATATCCTTGCATGGACGCCATGTGTTAAAGCCCCTCCTTTGTCTTTCCTTGGAAAATCCAAAAGATCCTCTACATGAGTGACATGTGGCAGGGCATCTTATCAAAATTCAAAATCCTAATAGCGTCCTTGGGTATGCTCCCCCATATGGTCCAGATTCAATGAATCTCTAAGGCAAAATTTACATTTGATAAATCCTAACCCTAGGCTTGAACCTTGTAGACTTGTGCATGCTTGCCAAGTGGCAAAAGGCATGTAGGATGTGGGTGTGTGATCCCCATGCGTCCTTCCCTTTCCCCATGCACTTCTTCCTTTTCCTATGTGACTTTTCCTTTTTCCGATGTGTCTTTTCCTTACTCTTCCCTAAGCAAGATGCTTCTTCTTCCTATTCATGTTCTCTAGGTGACTCTCCCACTTCCTTATACTTCTCAAAAACTCAAAACATGACATGTGGCAATGTGGTGGCCGAAATTCTAGGGGTACAAGGGTAATTTTTGAGCATTTTCTCTTCCACTTCCTTCTAGAACCTTTTCCCCCTACTATTGCATGAATGAAAAATGGTAAATTGTCAGAAATTAACCTTGAGTGGGCATGTGGCTTAGGGATCCAAAAATCTCTTGGTGTTCCAATGTAAATCCTTTAGAAAATCTCATATTTGTCTTCCCTATGCGAAATCTTCTTGGAACTCTCAAAATTCTTGTGGGTGCTTGTGTAGTCAATTGCGGTTCCTGAAACCATGTCCCCTCATTTTCTCATCCATTTTTCCATCCAGGTTCAATGTATCTAGATGTGAGGTGTGCATGTGAGACATGTGGCATGTGGGTAGGTGCAATGGGTGTGTGCCTTAGGTGTGTGCTGAACCCTACATCCTCCTCTATCTCCTTAGCTTCTTCTAGAAACCTTCAAGCATGTTTGCCAGGTGGCACCAATATGCTAACCTAGGTGCTTCTTCCCTAGGTTCCACTTTGCTATGCAAGATTTTGCCCTTTCCCAATACAAAACTCTTCACCTTTCATTTGCATGCATGACACTTGGCCAACTCTTCTAAAAAGCCGAATCCTCCCTTGCATCTTCCACTTTTTCTTCTAGAAATTCAATGCATGCTTGACAAGTGTCATCCTTGTCTTTTTCCAAAGTTGCAAATGAGAAGTGATTTTCCTAAAATGACCAAAAACTCCTTCTTGAAGCCAAGTGGCGCCATCTCCTTGCCTAGGGGGTAAACTTGAGCCTTTGAAAGCCAAAGTCCTTAAGGGACAGAATTCCTGTGGACCTTTTCTTCTATTTTTCTCTTGTGGGCTTTTTAACTTAGAACTCCAAGATCTAATCCAAGAAAAATAGAAAGTGGCCTAAAGAATTCTTCCAACACTTAGCCAATAACCCAAATAAATAAATAGATAAATAATATCAACAAGAATTACGAATGGAATCTTAGCGAAAATCTGGGGCATCACAATTTTCTGAGGATTTGGGAATTTGTGAAATGGAGTGACAAAGGACTTAAGTTTGGAACTTTTGATTGTATTATTATTCGGAGTTTTTTAAAAATATTATTTTGGGAGTTCCCTTTTAGTTATTTGTGAGGTTTAGCTAAAAGAAAAAAAACATTAGGCTTGTAAATCTATGGTTGAGATTCATACTTTTAGGTTTGGATTCAAACTCGCGTTTGAAATTGACACAGATTTTGGAGATTGCGAGTTGAGGAATATTAGAAAGTTAGGATTTTGAAATATGAAGTAGCAGTATATTATACTTGACTTTTGATGAGGTAAATTTTGAGGACAAAATTTTTTAAGGGGAGAGGATGTAACACCTGGGCCCAGCCAAGCCCGCTTTACAAAAAGTTTTTGGGTTTATAGGTATGAAAAACCCATTTGGAATTAGGAGTAAAATTTTTTGGAAGAGAGGACAGGCCTAAGATTTTATTTCGGTGTATATCGAATTTTTATTGGGCTTGCCATGTTAGTTAAAACCATTAAATATTTTGGTTTGGATGGAATCTTGGTATGGGTAGAAGAATTTTTGGAACATGTAGTTTTTCTTTTAAGGATTAGACGTGGCCCAAATACTTGGAATGGGCTAAAAAGCCCAAGCCATTAGGCCCATTGCCAGACTCCTCTTCATGCATGGTTTTGATCATGACTCACGTCCGTACTTCACTGCATGCACGTCTCTTTTTCTCTAGGATTTTCTTTTAGTTCTCAATCACCTCTATATAATACGCTCATCCCCTGCATGAAAAGAAAACCCCAAGCCGCACTCCTTTGAAGCCTTCCCTTCCATGCACGCTGACCTCGCATGACTGTCCACCAGTAAATCAACCCACGTTGCACCATAGCTCCTCCTTCCACCGTAAACAAGCGACCACCGAAAGCCACAACCAACCTCGATTCATGCCAACCCCGTATGTTAAAGACATCCAAAACAACCAAAGACTGCACCTTTCAGCCATATTCATTGCCGTCCCTACACCACCACCGTGATAGCCCACTGCTCAGCCATCGCAGCCACCTATGAAGAGAGCCACCAGGTCATCCTCAAGCAAAAGGATAACCCAGCCGTTTTCCTCTATTTTTCCTCCCAAAAATAGAGCAACACCACAAACTCAGTTGATCGACTGTATGACGAAAAAATTATCAGGCTAGCCACAGAATCCGCCAGACGTCATCTTCCTAGTAGCCTCGAGCTGCCTCAGTTCCGCCTTGTCCCTCACGGTGACCCATCACTGAACGTTCCCTGCTTCTCCTTCCCTTTCTCTCACTATGCTCACTCTTTCTTATCTCCCTCCCTCTCTCTCTCTCTCTCTCTCTCTCTCTCTCATCAGTGTAACACCAGGGCCCAGCCTGAGTCTGTTAAGTATGTTTGGGCTTATGTATGAAAAGCCCATTTGAGTTTTAATGAGTAATTTCATAGTAGCTTATGGGCCCAAAAATTTATTTTGACAGAATATGAATTTCATTGGGCTCAATGATTAGGCAAAGGCCCAAATAAAAATTCACGGACCAAGTGGCCGGAATAATTAGAACTTGGCCCAATAAAACTTTTCTAAACATTGAAGATATTGGTGGGCAAGAGATTTATTTTTGACACGAGGATTATGGCCTAATTTATTTATCAAGTAAGAACCCATTAACATGTCCAATTTCAAGCATACTAGAGTTAAAATTTTAGAGTTCCCTTTGTGATAAAAATTTCTTAAACCACTGTCTTATATATATTTAGACCCATGGACATAAATTTCTTTCAAGCAGATGAAGTCACCACAACGCTCAGCATGCACGGCAAGATAATTGCCATGCACGTCCCTATATGTCCCGGAAACAAGCACAGAGCAAACTTTCCATCGCCTAGCCTGATTTGCTTTCAGTGAAATAGATATTTTCATGACTATGAACCACCTTAATTTTTTGCCATAAACTGCAACAGTGTAATACCCAGTGCCGTAGCTCAAACTAGAAGGGAGGTCAAGCCCACGACGATGTCGTTTTGGTATTTCCCTTAATGCAATTTTCTTGCCAGACCGTTTTATTTTATTTGTTTTTCCTTCAGTTTGTTCACTTCCGAATATCCCTCCACCTCAAATCTATTTTTTTTTTCCCCACGTCTCGGCGATTTTCTTTTCTCTTCCATCACACACTCATCCCACGGTGCCACTCGTTCGATTCACTACAAGATGATCAATCATCCTCCAAACTTTCTCACTTGCTCCTCTTTTTCTCCGTAAGTTCTCTCCACCCCACGATCCAGTCACTGCTCAAGCCCTTCTCGGTTGGTCTCACTGCCTTGAAACATAGAAGCATTTTTTCATCCCAAGCAAACCGTGTAACGCAGCCCTTCCCGTCTAGAAAAGCACCGTAAACTCCTCAACCCACGGCCTCAACCCCTGCATGGCAACACCCCGTTAGCCACCATGTGAAAGCTGCCCAGCCTCCATCTGCACGTAAAACCGATGCCACCACCCCTCACCTGGCCACCACGGAAGCCCCAGATCCTCAGCGTGTCAACCCCGCAAGCCCTCCTCTGTTTTGCAAGACCGAAACGCCAGGCTTCCACCATAGTGAACCCAAGCCCGGCAGCTGAAACCAACCCTACCCCGTGATAGCCCAACTCGAGTCAGCCACCGCTGCTCTGCCCTGCTCCACCAGCCCACACGGTGACACCGTGACCATCCTAAAGCAAAGCCTCTATTTTTAAGTAAGAAAACAGAGCAAATAAAGTGCTCTCAGCCCCGATACTTCCTGCACGATCGTCCACCACCCTCATGCGCCTTCATCGGCAAACAGAAGATGCCGAAAAGCAAGACTCGACATTCAGACTGCAGCCCCCACCACTCGGTCGTCACTTTCCTCTCCTCCGCAGACATACAACACGAAGTGGATAGCACCTACTTCTCTTGGCACCACGCCAACTACCCATGGAAACCACCATCTGAGGCTAACGCTGCCCCAATCCACCATCTGACACCACCCTTTTGGTTGTCCAGCACTTTTTCCTCAGCCCTCATGTTGCATGCATGGAGCGTACGTAAACCACCTCCTCCCCACCTCTCAGGCTCTCTCTCTCTCACTCCCTCTCTCTCTCTCTCTCTCTCTCACCACTTTTTCTCTTCGTCCACAGTGCACTACCGATGCCTCAGCCACCTCGCCGCCGCTTCGTAGCTACTCTCACGGTGAGTTTTCATTGCACGGCTCTGGGTCTCTTCTAAAATTTGGTCTTTGCATTTTACGTAATGTCCTTATAACGCAGATAGTAGAGAAGATATTACAAGCTCACCCTTCTGTGTTATAAACCAAAGCATGGGGTGTTTGAATTGTTTTGAGTTGGGTTTGAGTTTTTATTTTAAACTATTAAAACATTTTAATTGGGATTTATTTTATTGCTATTGCACAAGAAGTTTATGATTATCTACTACATTATATGTTGGCAATTTTAAATTATTGTTTTAATAATAGTTTATAGAGATATGAGTTTTAAATATGATTTNTTATAAACCAAAGCATGGGGTGTTTGAATTGTTTTGAGTTGGGTTTGAGTTTTTATTTTAAACTGTTAAAACATTTTAAATGGGCTTTATTTTATTGCTATTGCTCAAGAAGTTTATGGTTTTCTACTACATTATATGTTGGCAATTTTAAATTATTGCTTTAATAATAGTTTATAGAGATATGAGTTTTAAATATGATTTAGTTAATTTCTGAAATGAAGTTAATTTGTTTTGCCATTTTTTTTGATAAAATTATACTATAATAAGTTAAGAATATTGTTAGTAATATTAGTATTTATTAGATTTTTTTTATAATTAAATAGTTTTCGAACCTATTTTTCGTAGTATGAATTTAGATAATAGAGAATTTTAGCAAAGACCATTCAGAAGTTTAGTCACATTTAATGTTTTGTGTAGGTGATGATTGACATTCATTCGGTACGATTGTGGAAAGACTCATAATAGTCAAAGAGTTCAGATAAGCGGGGTTCATATACTATTTTTGCATAAAAGAAATAAATGAGGTTGACTTTAAAAATAAGCATGTTTATTTTTGGAAAGGACTTTGAAAATGACCTCAGATGTTTATTTTGCATATGTATGAATTCAATAGAAGAGAAAGTATTTTCTGTCATGACTGGTGTAGACATGAACTAGTTTTGTGCATTTTATTTTTGAACTATACAAAAGAGTGAATGTGAAAGTCTAAAAGTTTTGCTATGGATAAAGGAAGATGTTAGGTGTCTGTTTATTTTGAACATGTGAAATGATCTGAAGTTATTCAATATTTTATTCTGATATGATGTGTTGTCTGAAAACCTTGGCATGAAGTTCTGATTCTGTATCTGAATGTGATCTGTTTCCGATGATGTTCCGTTCAGTTTCTGTTAAGGCCCAGCCACGGGTATAATGGTGGTTTACAACCCTACCACGGGGGTGAAACATGGAATACGGCCCAGCCACGGGTATAATGGTGGTTTATAACCCTACCACGGGGGTGAAACATGGAATACGGCCCA
>QEOY01134253.1:37422-93252 GCA_003123805.1 Juglans sigillata
CTCTCTGCTTACTGAGTTGTTGATAACTCACCCTTTATCTCTACAATATTTTTCAGATATTTTGATGGTTCAGCTAAGGATCAAGATTATGAGGCATTGGGTGAGATGATTTAAGTATAGTGGATTGAGCATAAAAAGTTTTTATGCGTATTGGAGATTTTTATTAAGAAACTTTATTGTGTTATGATGACTTGGCATTTTGGAAAATTAATTATATTGATGAAACTAGCTTGAATCGAAATTTCTATATGATATTGGGAATTTGGAGTCTAAATTTATATTGTTGAAATGTGAGTTTAAGTAATAGGAAGTAACTCTTCAACCCGTGCGGAACCGGGGTGTTACAGTAATTGGTAGGGACACACGGATAAAGGGGAACCGTGTAGCACTCATATGTTTANTTCACCACTCCATGCACATCCCTATTCCTCACATTTACAGCAACTGTCACAATTTATATACATCACGTATATGTTAGACCATAATGTTCTTTCCGATAGCTAGGGTTGCCACCGCTAGATTTTTCGGTGAACCGATTTCTTTATGTTGTTAACTAGCTAGCACTCGAGGCCAAACAAAATAAATTGCTCCGAACGCCATCCTCCACACCGTGGCATCACCACCCTCATGCATGTTCATCCTTCCTACGCTAGCATGACCTCCATATATAAGCCAACCACCATAGCCCACTGTTCAGCAACCACTTCTCCTAGCGTCAACCACGAGACCACCATGAATGACCCTCGCCATCACAGCTCCACCACAGCCCAGTTTCCATTCACTCGGAGACAAGAATAAAATTTCTCCACCATGCGACCCCTGCACCACCAGCCCACACATAGCCTCGACCTCACGGCACAACTGCCCGAGCATCAGGATGAGACTTCCCTCACACGGCAGAAGCCACCGATGCCACCACCCCTCCCCCATCTCATGGAAAACTTGGCCATTTGTCCCCTGTTTTAGCTCCCAAAAACAGAGTAACAACAACTCAGTGCCCATCTCATTGCCAGCTTCCACGTCCACGTCGCCATTGTACTGCTTAACCGCCGCTTCTAACCAATGCTCTCTCTTCCTCTCAATATTATCTTCTTCCTCATGCCATGATCACTCTCTCTCCGTTCTCCTATCCCTTTCTCTTTCGCTCATCACTCTCTCTCTCTCACCAGTGCTCAGCTTGACATCTTGACCACTGCCACTCACCGCAGCCAGGCTGCTGTCACACGAAGTCCTCTCGGTAAATACTTTCTCCTTGCACAGTAGAGCTTATTTTAAACAGGGAATGGTTTAGCATAGTTTTCTCCCATAAACGATAAAGCTTTGTATGATGTGGGAATAACTTTAATGAAATTACTTTTATGCCCTTTGAGTTATAAGCCAAAATTGTATTCTTATTTTTGGACGTAAATTGTAGCTTGGGCCTCAACTAGTTTACTGATAATTTTAAAATGTTTTAATTGGGCCTAGTCTCGTTGTATTATAGTACAAGAATTATATTTTTAGGAAATATTTTAAAATTAATGTATTAGTTGGAGGAGTTAATTGATATCAATGAAATTTAGGAAATAGTGATATTTTAGAGTTAAGAGAAATTTTAGGTTTTGAGATATTAAAATAAGTATTTCAGGTGTACTTACGAAATAACTGTTCAATGGGAGATTTATTCAAGTTACATGAATTTTCTATAAGTGACGATTGATATTTGTTTGACACTGTTGTAAAGATATTTTGAAAACTTTTGCTTTGTTAAGAAGTGGATTTTTTTTTGGATTTCCATTTTTACCATTTTTTTCTCTCTACGAGCAATTAAGGCGTTCTCTTTGGCCGCACGAGTTGGCCTTCACGACATGTTCTCTTTGGCCGCTGACGGTGGCACAAGTCAGCCTTCCTTTGCTGACCTGGTGGCTGTTGTCTCGTAGCCCATCGCCGAGATGGTGCTGGCACCCCGCCCTTGAAGATGGTTGATGGTGAGGTTTATTTCTAGTTCTCCAAAGAAGAAATTGCACGTACTGTGGAACCATTCCGTTACTCAGTTGTTCTTAAATTCTTGAAGCAGTGCCCTTCGTTGGACATCGTTCGTGCCTTCATTCACAACCACTAGGGTCTCACGGCCACACTGGTGGTTTCTTCCATGCAGAGTCCTCGTAGTGTTTTTGTTCATATTGTAGCACCCGGGCCAATTAAGCCCAAGGCCGTTACATTTGAGTCTCTTGTTTTTTTTTTTTTTTTCTCTCTTGTTTTCACACAGCTGAGTAACCTCTCCTTCCCCATGATGTCGTTTGCAGTGAGCTTATCTCATTTTATCTACTCAACCGTTTTTCAATTTTAGTTTCTGCACTTCCGAAGTTTGCTCCACCCCAGTTTCCAAAACCTCCCCGTCTCTAATGTATTTTTATCCACTCCATGCACACGCACGTCTCCCTCATTTCTCTAGGGTTTTCGTATCGCCCTTTTTATATAAATTTATGCACTTATCATCTCATGCACGGAGAGACTGCCGAAACACAGTGGTTGCCCCCTTCAGCCTTCTCCCCGTCGCTGCCTCCCAACACCCACTAGCTCAGCCGCACACGATTATTTCACGGAGTCATCTATGCATCCTCGCATGACCGTCCACCACCCCATGCACCACCAAAGGGTAGCCACTGCCCAGGCCACGCGAACGTAAACCCCTACACCAAGAACAACCGTAGCCTCCATCCTTGTACGTTCGTAGCAAGCTCCTTCGCACAGTCACCTCCATCTCACGTAAACCGCCTACCCAAGGCCTAGCATACTACTCCATAGCCTTTTCCCCCACCGTGTGTCACATGCCCCCTGCTTTATACCCTAACCGAAGCTTCTCCCTCTGCCGTTGACCACCATGGAAACAACCTAGGCACACGGCTCAACGCACGTACAAGGACCTCTATTTTGGTCAAGTCGAAACAAAGCACCCACTCTCTCAAACATTTTCCCCCTCTGTGTTCGGTTCCTCTCAGTTTCCCTCTCCTCATCTCTCTATTGTTGCTACCCCTACACGCCAGATGACTGCAGGTCGCCGTCGTGGCTCAACCACCACGCTGTCGCCCATCACCAAACTATCGCAACAACCCATCACCAAGAGCATGGTTCCATTAAACACAACGTCCATGCTAGCCGTACAGTCACTTGTCGTCCGTGTGCCGTAACCCAGTAGTGAACTCGCAAGTTTAGCCACCACAGATCACGGGCAAGACTCCATGGTCGAATTGCAGCCCCCACGTTGCATGGTCCGTAACTCCCTCTCCCTCTTTCTCTTGGATTCTATCTCTTTATCTCTCGCTATCAATGCACTTCAGCCAAGCCGTACACCGTAGATCTAGTTAGCCACCACTTCCGTCGTCCCTGGCCACCCCTCTCGGTGAGTATGGATTGATCCGTTTGATTCTGGAAGTTATAATCTCATAGCTCTTTCTTTGTTGTGACCATGCATGCTTTAGCCAAAGAGCCCTTGTATATATTTTTTATTTCCCTAAACACCCTTGTCATAGAAAATATTTAATGACATTAATTATATTATCGGGTATTAATTTTATGGTTCAATTTTGGTAGAAAATATTAAGTGTTTAAAATTATTTTTTTTAAAACACTTTAAAGCCTTTTATATGAAATAAATCTTGGATAGTTTTAAATTAGATATGATTAGTAGTTTGCAATGATTTTTAAAAAATATTATTAACTATTTTTGTTATGAACTACTATTGTTTAAAGAAATTTACGATTTCCTACTACATCATATGCTGGTGGTATTAAATTTAGGATATTTTAGGGTTTTGCAGAATTTAGATTTTTAGGAAAATAGATTACTTAGCGTTTCAGTTATAAGCATTGAAAAATTGTGTTAAATTTGGATATTTATGGGAGTACGTGACTATTTTACAGGTGACGATTGATTTTCGTTCAATACTATTGTGCAGAAATTCTGAAAAGTTAAGAAGTTCAGGTAAGCGGGGTTCCTATGCTAGGCTTTATACAAGTTATTAAGATTGAGGTTGACTTTCTGAAAACTTTGCATATTTTGTTATGAAATGAGAACTTGGGAAAAACCAACCTCGGTCGCTTATTTGCACTACTCATGAAATCTGTATGAAAAAGGGAAAATATTTTCTGACATGCATTGTGTAGACATGAGCTAAATTTTGTCATGTTGTTTTTGAAATCTGAAAATGAGCGATATTGAGAATCTGAAAAATTGTGCACTGATTTTGAAAGATGCTCTGACTTTTGTTTTCAGTATGTGAGAATAATCTGATTATGTTTTGGTACTCTGTTTTATTTTGATATGGCATCTGAAAAACTTTGGCATGGTGTACTGATTTTGTATCTGATTCTGTCTATGCTCTGCTCTACTCTATTTGGGTTGGTACCAACTTCTCTGTCTCTGAGTGCACCCACTTTGGAAACAAAGTGGTTTTATTGTGGTATTTCGTGTGTGCACACTCGGGGCTCCGAGCAGAATAAAGGAAAGATTTCACCTCTGTCTCAACCAGGTTTAGCCACCAGAGTTAGCACAACCCTACCACGGGGGTGAAACATGGTCTCTGCTTTGTGAGATGCTCTGTTTTGATGTGATGATGATGCTCAGGTTATGTTATGCCAAAGTACTTTAGGTTTTACATGTCTTAAAACCATCGCTCTGTTACTTTTGAAAACATGTTTTTTTTCTGCATGATAACTCTATAAAATATTTTGTTCTGCATACTGTACTTTGTAAATGCTCATGTTTGCACGCTAGCATATGTCCTCTACTTACTGAGTTGTTGATAACTCACCCCTTATCTCCACAACATTTTTCAGATATGTTGGATACTTCAGCGAAGGTTCAAGAATAGGAAGCATGGGTAAGGCTTTGTGAGCATAGTCTATTAAATACAGAGAGGGTACTTATTATTGGAGAATTTCATTGAATAGTTTCGTTTTGCTCTATTGACTTAGTACTTTGGGAAGTTGACTTTTATGTTGAGATTTCGTCATAATCTTAGTTATTTATTTTGGAGTAGATGGTTTAAAACAATGCAATCTATGAGTAAATGAGGAATTGGAGTTTACATTTGTACAATGAGGTATGATTTTAAGTGTTAAGAGGTAGCTCTCCGACCCATCCGGGACCGGTGCATTACACATATGGCTAATGAAGCCGATTTTACTAAAGCTTTGTCGTTGGATGTTTCTGAAATCAATGGAATTTTTTATTGTGCTTTTCGTTGGACACTGGAATTTAATGAGGACGAAGAGCCCTCTAGGGTACCGGTATGGATTTCTCTTCCGATCATGAAGCTTTTCTGAATATTCTTATGGCCCCTATTGGGACGTTCATACGTCGTGATAATTCAACTCGTTGTGCTACGAGAACAGATGGTGCAAGATTGTGTGTAGAAGTTGATGCTGCAAAGATACCACTGACTCACTTCTGGATTGGGGCACCAGTTTTGCTTTCTAATAGGAAGCAAGTGATTGTCTATGAAACGCTCCCTACCTATTGTTGCAAGTGCATAATGCAAGGTCATAACTCACAGACGTGCAGAGCAGGAGAAATTGAGAAGAATGGGAATATTCGGGTATGGAAGAAAGGGCAAAAACCAACTAAAGAGGTTGCAGAAGCTGTGACGCACCCGTTTGACCCTGTGGATGATCCTCCGTCTAATACCGTGGGTGGCATTCTGGTAATCCCTGTGAAAGAAGACAATACGTTGATTGTTATGGAACCTGTGGCAGAATCTGTGCTGCACCCATTTGACTCTATGNATGCAAGGTCATAACTCACAGACGTGCAGAGCAGGAGAAATTGAGAAGAATGGGAATATTCGGGTATGGAAGAAAGGGCAAAAACCAACTGAAGAGGTTGCAGAAGCTGTGACGCACCCGTTTGACCCTGCGGATGATCCTCGGTCTAATACCGTGGGTGGCATTCTGGTAATCCCTGTGAAAGAAGACAATACGTTGATTGTTATGGAACCTGTGGCAGAATCTGTGCTGCACCCATTTGACTCTATGGATGATCCTCCGTCTGATCCCTTGGGTGGTATTCTGGTAATCCATGAGAAATAAGACAATTCAATGTTTGGTATGTAACTGTCGGTGGTGCCGTCTGATCCTGTTGGTGATACTCTGTTATTTTTAGAAACAAAGATCGATAAAGAAACTGAATCAGAACCAGCCTTCCCAGTGTGTGCCGCGACTTTTACGGATGTTGTACTGGGGGAAACTTCAATGGCTGGTTTTGACAAACAGAATGTGGACCCAGTTGCGGTCCCTGTGGTTATGGCCAGTGAGGGGGTGGAACTGTTTGTGGTGCAGATTGAGGNCAGAAACAAAGATCGATAAAGAAACTGAATCAGAACCAGCCTTCCCAGTGTGTGCTGCGACTTTTACGGATGTTGTACTAGGGGAAACTTCAATGGCTGGTTTTGACAAACAGAATGTGGACCCAGTTGCGGTCCCTGTGGTTATGGCCAGTGAGGGGGTGGAACTGTTTGTGGTGCAGATTGAGGAGATTGGGGAAGAGTAATCTACCGATGCGTCAGCTGCACGGCAGCTCCCGAACCTGCGACTCTGGATCTCCCAAGACCGACCGTCGGTTTTCCCTTCCGAGTCATTTTTTGTGCATTGTTTTTCCCTTTTTACAGTGTTTTCTCTATGTAATTTATTTATGCATTGTCTTTATTTTCAAGAAAATAAAAAAACCCAAAAACATTTGTCCCTTCGGACTTAGGTCCAAAGGGTGTTGTCCCCCCTCCGCTTAGTCGGTGATGTTGGGGTTTGGTTTCTCCATACTCAACCTAGTTGGGTATGGAGTTTTATGTTTGGTTACTGTGAACTCTATTGGGAACAGAGTTGTGCTATCTCTTAGACTTCGGTCTTTAGAGATAAGCCGTCTGGACTAGACTATGTCAGTCACAATAGTGTACTGAGATTCTACTAACGTTTGTAATTGACTTGTTGTTTGAAGTCAAAGTTGTATGTCCTCTTAAATGAATGGAATGAGATCCTTTTTATCAAAAAAAAAAAAAAATTATAAGAAAAAGATGTTTGTTAAAGTTAGAAGCTCTTCTCGAGTTCATGCTCGATTTTCAAACCCCTCTCAATGATTGATTCCATTTTTGTAAGGAATATTAGAGGGGTTGGGACCTCTAAAGGTAGATTAAAGTAGTTGATTGGTAAGTTGAAGTCGAAAGTTGTTGCTATTTTAGAACCTTTTCAAAATCTTGAAGGTGCTCGTAGATTGGCATGAGTTCTGAAATTTGATAAGCTTATTTCTAATGAGGCTGAAGGGGGAAAATCTAGATTTTTTGGGATAGTACTATTGAGATGAACTTGGTTCGAATGGGCATGCAATTTATTTCCATTACAGTAGGCGAAAGAGCTGAGAAGTTTTTACTTTTAGTGATTTATGCCAAATGTACTATGGCAGAGAGGCGTTACCTGTGGGATGATCTCAATACTAATAATTTGGGTTTAGACCCTTGTGTTTATGTTGGTGATTTTAATATTATCCATAATGACTCAGAAAGAAGGCCAGGTAGGCCTCATCCTATTATGGCTATGGAGGATTTCAATAATTGGATACATCAAGGAGGTTTGATTGAGATGGGCAATCGGGCCTTGCCTGCTCTTGGGCATGCCTTGATCATGCTCTCATGTACGGTTCCTTTCTTGCTATATTTCCAAATGCTATTTGTTCCTATCTACCACAATCTACGTCAGATCATGCTCCCATGTTCCTTGAGTTCAAGAAAGATCCTTTCTCTTATGGTCCAGCTCCTTTTCGATTTCAACAGATGTGGGTGGATCACCATAAATTTTTGGACAATGTTCGGACAGCTTGGGCTGCTTGGGTTGGTGGTTCGACAATTCAGGCTTTGGTTATGAAATTGAAGCAGACTAAGGTGGCACTGAGGGAGTGGAATAAAAGGGTCTTTGGTCATACTTTGGGCCGTATTGATGCTCTTGAAAAGTAAGTTGAGGAGATCGACTAAAAGCTTCAATTAAATTGGGAGGAAAATTTGGAGAGCTACATCTAGTAGATTCGAACCTAGCTATTTGGAGGGGCCGGGAAGAGACGAGATTGGCACAAATGGCCAAGCTAAAATGGCAGGTTGATGGTGATAGGAACTTGAAATTTTTTCATGCTTGCCTAGCCATCAAGAGGTGAAAGTGAGTGATGGAAATGCGATTGAATGAGGTGGTTTTTAAGACGCTGAAAAGCATTCACCAAGGTGCAGTGGAATTGTTTTCTTCTTTTCTTCAAGGGGAACCACCAGTTGAGTAGCCTAGTCTTGAGCATCTCATTGATCCCATCATCTCAAAGGAGGAGAATGTCTTCCTTCTTTGTGCGCCTACAATGGAGGAAATTTTTTATGCTTTGTCTTCCATTTCGACTCATAGCACTCTAGGTCTTGATGGGTTCGGTTCGGGTTTGTATAAAAGTTGTTGGGAGGTAGTTAAAATTGATGGGTGGAATGTAGTCTTGGAATTCTTTATGTCCAAGCATCTTTCCAAGTTTTTTACAGAGTCATATTTGGTTTTGATACCAAAGGTGGATTTGCCTACAGGTTTTGATAAGTTCCACCCCATTAGCCTTTACTCTGTTTTTTACAAAATTTTCTCCAAGATTATTGTGAATCGCTTAATACGTCTCTTGCCTTGCCTGATTTCTTTGGAGCAAGGAGCTTTTATTCCTGGAAGAAGTATCTTTGAGAACATTACCCTCACCCAGGAAATGGTTCACTCTATTAGTAAAAAAACTCATGGTGGAAATATTATGTTGAAGGTGGATATGGTGAAAGCATATGATTGTGTGGATTGGAATTATTTGAGATTGGTCTTGCGAAAGTTTGGCTTTTCTACTTAGTTTTGTGATTTGGTTCATTGTTGTATTTCAAGTCCTTGGTATTCGGTTATGATGAACAGTACACTCAAGGGATTCTTCGCGGGAGGCTGAGGTCTTCGTCAAGGTGATCCTCTGTCACCTTATTTGTTTATCATTCAACAAGAGGTCCTATCCCGGATGATTCATTGTAGAGTGGTAGAGAACAAATTTGGCCATTTTCATCAGGCCCAAGGTTCGCCTATTGTTTCTCATTTGATGCATGCTGATGATGTAGTTATTTTTTCTAATGGAAGTCAGAGATCGATTAGAGCACTTCAGCAAATTCTGAATCAATATGAATGGTGGTCCGGACAGACTATTAACAAACATAAATTCACTTTATACTGCTCGGACAAAATTTTTCTTACTCGCAAGTAGAGTCTATTACGATGTACAGGTTTCGTGGAGGGGACTTTCCCTTTTCAATATCTAGGGATGCCTATAATTCTCGGGAGTCTTAAGCAGTCTCATCTTGAATGCATGGTGAATAAAGTGAGGCAAAAAATCAGTGGTCGGAAGATGAGACTTTTGTCTACCGGCAGAAAACTTGTTCTGTTAAGGCATGTTATATCCAGCATGACCCTTCACTTTTTTGCTGTTTTCCAAGTCCCTCAAGATTCTATTAACAAGATTCACAGGTTGATGAGTTCTTTCTTTTGGGGAGAATCCAATGGGCGAGATAGAAAGAAATGGGTCGCTTGGAAACATATTTGCAACCCGGTGGAAGAAGGGGGACTCAGTTTATGGCATCTCCAGGACACTCAGAGAGCCTTATATATGCGGTTTGCTTGGAACCTTCTACAGGGTACTTCTCTATGGGCTAATTTTTTCAAAGCTAAATATGTGGGATCGAAACCTTGGTTTCTAATAAATGCTACTAAAGGGTCAAGATTTTGGAGAATAGTTGCTAATTGTGTTCCGTCACTGTTGAATAATTCTAAATGGAAGATTAGAGAATGAGAGATTTTTTTTCTGGTATGATAATTGGAGGGATAATGGTCCTCTAATTAATGAGATGCCATTAGAGGGTTCACCTTTGCTGAAAGTTAAAGAGTGTAGGTTGTTGGATAGTTAGGATGTGGATCTTCTTGAGAACTTAGTAGGTCAATGTAATGTGGATGATATTTTAGTCGCTTTTTTTGGGCCTAATTTTGGAAAAGATGTACTAGTTTGGACTCCTACGGAGACAGGTATGTTCTCTACCAAATTTGCATGGCATTGTATTCATTTCAGAGGTTCCTCTCTTGATTGGCACACTTGGATTTGGCATAAAAGTCTTTTGTTAAAAATGTCTATCCATTTTTGGAAGGCTTGGCCTATGGCCTTGAGTGTGGATGATAGATTGTACCGTATTGGCATTCCCCTTCTTTCCAAATGTAATTGTTGTATTGTAGGTCATCTTGAAGATATTAACCATGTTCTCTTTGTGGGTGAGTTTCCTAAAAAAGTATGGTCCTTTTTTGGCAACCTTTTTAGTATTCCTCTTGATAGATCTTGGAAATTAAATTATGTGACTTGGTTTAGGCGTGCTAGCTCTTCCTCCCAGGTGGGTTTTATAATTGGTATCATGCCCTGTAATATCCGAATCCTACAATGTAGGTCTTTATGTCATTTATTAATTCTTTAAGTTAAATATTTTGAGATAAATATTTTTATTATCTTATTATCTTATTATTTTATTTTAAGATGTGTGTGCTTTTATTTGTATGTGGGTTATTAAAATAATTCAAGGGCATGCTTTTTAAGACCTTACAATATTTTCTCTCAAACCCTCTAATTTTTATCTATTCAAGAAATGACTGAAGCTCTCTCTACCATAGGATGGGTAGGTGAGGAAAATATCTCCCCATATTTAATCTCCACCATCCATCTCCCTACCTTATGGGATAAGTTTTGACTAAAGCAAAAAGTCCCTCTCACCCCTTGAATCTGTCGGCTTCCAAAGCAAGAAACAAATTCCTTTTCTTTCTTTTTGCACCCATCGGCTTCTAAGGCAAGGAAATGAAGAAAACTTTTCAACCCCTCACCAGTGCGACTAGAACCCACTTCTCTCCCATTCCATTCCTCTTCCAATCTCAAGTCAAGCATCCATTTTTCCTTATTCTCAAGAGGAAAATATCAAGGTAAGAGTACCCTCAACCTTCTCCCTTGTTTATTTCGAAATTTAGCCATGGTTTAATCAAGTGGGTTTTTTCTTTTGTTGACTGTTGATGCTTCAGTTTTGGACTTCCACCAAAGGGATTCGTGTGCCCTCTGTTTACCTAAGCCGAACGTACCTTTTCTCTTCCCCATTTTCATGTTTTGGGAAGGATTCCCCAAAGGTAAACACCTGGCTTGACCCACTCGGTTTTAATTGATTTTGGAGACCCATTGAGTTGTTTTAGCTTGTATCTTAATTTTTGTTATTGTCTATGTTGTTAATGAACGTGAATGCTCTGTTTTGTGTTCCAACCATGTGTTTTTGCAAGGTATCTTGTTGTAGTCCTTCCTTGTATTTCTTTAGTTTAAGCCATGTTTTAATTGTGTTAAGTCTCTTCTTTATGTGTTAAATTATTGAAGTTGAGGTTTATAATTTTAGACATACTTTCCTCAAGGTTTATGGCCTAAGTGAGCCACTAAGAATTTTAATTAAACTAGTATGCTTACTTTGGGAATTCTGAGTTATCGAGTGTTGTATCCATTATTTATGCCATGTTTTTAGAAAAATGTGATGTTTTCTTAAGTTTTCTACAACTCTAGTATTGTTTAACTATGTAGTTGAGATTTTGGTTAAGTGAGGGATGTTTAAGAACATGAATGTACTAAGACCTGCTAGCTGCCCATGCACTGCAGAATTTTCTGCAATACATTCTGTTTTGGGGCTTAAATTAGCCCATTTCATCCACTTTATTCAATTTCACCTTCTGTTCAACTAAAGTTAAATTTTTGTATGAAAAACCATTGAAAAGCAAGTGACAAAATCAACCCTCTTGTGAGCATTGACCCTTTTGTTGGATTTACCTTCCATACGATATTACAAAGCTATCAAATGCCCTCTTTGATGAAAGTTTCAGACTTATAGCAATTCTTTTTTCCCTTCCATTCTTAAATAAATTCCTAACATCTATACCTTCCTAACCTATGATTTCTATCTATTCTTCATATAGAAAATGATGGCCCTTAATGGGGACAGCAAACAAGTTATGTACTTTCATGAGTTTCTTTAAAATGTCTGGAATGATGATATTAATGTTTGGGCTTAGTGCCATGTATGGTGGGTCGCTATGGGTTAAGATTATACCTTGTAGATAATGTTCATTAAGTGAGGAGGGGTTAGGAAAACACTTTAATTCCAATTTGGAATTTAAGTGGGCGTGTAGGGGTGTTGGATAGTAAAACTTAAAGTGAGATGAATATTAATGCATGTATCCCATTTCATTGAATATGAGTTTTTTTTCAAGATTCAAGGAACCCACTAGTAAAGCATCGAGGTAAGTAGCTATGACCTTGCTCCTTACACAAAGCTCTCTTATGAAAGAATGTCTCTCTCTCTTTTCAAATGTTCTTCTAAAGAAAAAAATAAATGTATATGTTATGTATAAGCCTTTCTTGGTAGCCCCTGTTAAGCACCCTATTGATTATAATTGTGTGTATGTGTATAAGGTAACGCATCATGAGATTTTCATACATGCTCTCTCTTAAATAACTACTCCTTATTTATATGTAGCATGACATGAATTGCTCTTTTTAAAAGAAATGCATATGCATTTGGACTAAGGAAAGATAATGAAAACGTTTGACTGCAAAGAAAGGAAAGAAATGGAATGAAGGCATGAAATTACGTAACAACCATATGAATGAAAGGGTACCAAAGGAATTGGCAGATTGCAATGCCGAGTAAGTAGTACTAGTAGTGCACCCAGTGCTGCCCCCCATGAAAGGGATTCCCAACCCCTGGCTACAGGACGAATCCAGGTCCAAAAGACCACTAACCCCAACACACATGGTGTAATAGTGTGTATCGGCCAAAGAAAGCGAAAGATAAAAGTAAAGTTATTTCTTAAAATGTTTATGCATGGAAGTATTGCTTATTTCTTAAATGTTTATGCATGAAAGTATGGTTTATTCCTTAAACTGTTTATGCATGAAAGTATTGGCAAGAATTAGCAAATGTTTATGTATGCATGTTTTCAAAGAAAAGATTATGTGATTAATAAGTTAACAGCATGGTGTACTGCTTACTGAGTATTAGACTCACTTTGTTTTTATGTTTTAAACGTCCAGGTATGGATGGAGAGGCTGTGGAGCCAGGCACTACTGAGGGAGGTGCTGATGCTTAGTGTTCCCCTATCAGTTCGACCTTTTGATGATAATGGTTTATGTTTTTTTATGTTTTAGGATGGGTCCCGTGTTGGGACGTTTTATTGAATTAACTTTAATATATCTTTTGGGTATGATGTAAATAATATGGTGGTGTGATGGTAATGGTGTAACTTCTATGGTGGGGGTGATAGTAACCCCTCATACGATGGCTTAACACCTTTTGTATGTATTGTAAGGACTGAGTCCCCTCTTATTTAGAACTAGTGATGTTTTGATGAATAAATGATGGAATCTGAGAGTCCTTTATGTAAAATACTGAACAAATTGTCTATCAGGTGTTTCCTTTTTAAACTAGAAGTGCAGAGTTCATGCATGACATGTTCACGCAAGTCCCTTATCACCTTCGTAGGAATATATATATATATATATTTATATATAGTACTAATAATAATAATAAGGAAAGAACAGGTAAAGGGTCACGGCCTCGTCCTAGGTTAGGGCGGGGTTGTGACATGCCCAACATTGTTACTTGGCATCTTTGGAGGAGAATATGTCTTGCTCGAATGGAAGGTAATTTGGAAACTAATGAAGCTGTTGCTCATTCTATTTGTGTGTGGACAGGCTTCCTTTGTCATGCGGCAAAGAACCCCAATATGTTGTCCTGCCGGGATGGCATGATCCTGGAGGCCCTGCGGATTAAACCGGTTGCGCCAAAAGCTAACTGTTGCAAAGTGGTAAAGTGGCTTAAACCGCCGCCGAGGTGGTCCAAGTTTAACACGGATGGTAGTAGTCTCGGTAACCCAGGCTCTTGTGGCATTGGTGGTGTTATTCGTAATGATTAAGTTGGCTTGTCCAGGCCTTTGCCTATCTTATTGGTTTTGGATCTAACAATAGAGTGGAACTCATGGCCCTCCTTAAAGGTTTGAGGCTTTGCAAATCATTAAATATTTCAAATGTGATAGTAGAGATTGATTCGATGGTGGTTATTTCTTGGTGGAATAGAGGGCGAAGTGGTGTTTGGTACCTGGAGGATTTTTGGGAAGAGCTTGTTGGTTTGACTCGTACTCTCAATTGTCGTTTCCAGCATGTGTTCCGTGAAGGTAATAAGGCGGCGGATTGGTAAGCCAAGGAGGGTGCCGCAGGAGAAGAATTGGTTTACTCTAATAATTATAACATGCCTCAGATTCTTAGAGGATTGTGCCGGTTGGACTTCTCCGGCCTTCCCTCTTTAAGGTGTTAGTAGCCAGTTTTTTGTGGTTTTGGTTACCTTATTTTGATTTATAGGCTTGTTTAATTTGTTTTCTTGGTTGTGGTCTTGTTGGGTTTTTCTCCCGTGGGCCTTGATTGTTTCCACTATATTTATCTGCCATAAGTAAGAACTTTATGAATAAATTTAGGAGGGTGTCACTATTGGACATGTGACTTCCCGCTCTTCATTAAAAAAATAAGTAAAGATATTCTGAAAAGCTAAAATGTTCAGGTAAGCAGGTTTCTTATGCTAGACTTTGCATAAAAATAAAATGGACTGAGGTCAATTTTGAAAAATATGCATGTTTTGTTATGAAAAGAAATTTGAAACGACCTCAGTTATTTATTCTGCATTGCCTATGAAATTATGTATAAAAGTAAAGTTTTCTGGCATAACTGGTGAAGACATGAGCTTATCTTGGCATTTTATTTCTGAACTGTGCAAAAGAGAGCGAATATGAAAATTTGTTCATAAATTATATTTTTGTGATTTGATTTCATTCTGTTTTGAAAATGGTCTGTGCTCTGATATGATCTGATGTGATTTCTGAAACCTCTGGCATGATATTCTATTTCTGTTCCGTTCTGACCTTACCACGAGTGTAATATTGTGGCCTCTGTTTGGGTTGATTCCAATTTTTTTGTTTTGGTGCACCCACTTTGAAAACAAAGTGGTTTTCTGTGTGGTTTTTCCTATGTGCACACTCGGGGCTCATAGAATAATAAAGGAAAGATTCACATTCTGTTTCTGCTCCGTTAGCAGCTGGAGTTTGCACAACTCTACCACTGGGGTTAAACAAGGAATTATGTTCTGATATGAAATTTTTGTTATGCCTTGCCAAAGAGATTTTGATTATGAATATTTTTTTCTTAATTTTTGCTCTGATATTTTTTATAACATGTTCTGACTCTACATTATGAAAATAAAATGTTTTTTATTTTGCATTCTGAATTTTGTAAATACTCATGTTTGCATACTAGTATATGTTATCTACTTATTGAGTTGTTAATAACTAACCCCTTATCTCCATAACATTTTTTAGATAATTTTAATACATCAGCTGGAAGTCAAGAATAGGGAGCATTAGCAAGTTTTGATGGTTGTAAAAGATTATATACCTTAGGGTACAATGATTTTTTGGAGAGTCTTTTTGGTAGTGTTGATATTTTATACTGTTTTGGTATTTTGAGTCATGGATATTTTCGAGTCGTAGTTGAAATTTTAATATATGTTATTGAGGTACTTCTTTTGTGTCCTTATGAAGGAATAGGATTTGAACAAATAGGTTAATATTTTATGGAGATTCTAGGTTATTTTAAATGTGTTAATGGAGATGATTTTAGGTCACATGAGCTAACTCTCCAGGCCTCCAGGTACGGGGCGTTAAAATTAGTGCTCAGCCGCCCATCTTGCCGAGACAACTTCCGCATCCGCCCAGCTTCGCCGCAACTCCTCTCGGTGAGTCTCTGTCGTACCTGGGTCTCCCTCTCGCTTGTGATCTTTTACAAACTAAAGTGGTTTTTGCATTTTATGTAGGAGAAGATTTATTTTATGATATTACTATTTTACCATCTAAGTTTCAAGTCAAATTATAAGGTGTTTTGAACTCATAATTCGGTTGGTTTTGTGTTTTAAATGAGACTGACCAGGTTATAATTTATTACATAAACTTTATTTTTCCCATAGAAAATTTTTAAGGTTTTAAATTATGTTATTTGATATTAAATGTTTTGTAGTTAGATTTCAATAGTAATAATTTATTGTCGTAGTCGGAAAATTATGTGATTATTTGATGAAATTGGGAAGTGATGGTATTTTTAGGATTAAGATAATTTTAGACATTTAGGAAAAATAGGTTATTTTAGTATTTCAGATTTAAGAATCGAAGTGAAATTTATGAGAGCTACATGACTATTTTATAGGTGATGATTGATTTTTGTTTAGTACTGTTGTGGAGAAATTCTGATAAGCTAAGAAGTTTAGGTAAGCAAGATTCCTATTCTAGACTTTGCATAAAATAAAATGAGCTGGGTTAATTTTATGAAAAACATGCATGCTTTGTTATGAAAAGAATTTTGAAACAACCTTAGTTATTTGTTATGCATTCCTCATGAAATTCTGTATAAGAATAAAATATTTTCTGGCATGACTGATATAGACATTAACTATTTTGGCATTTTGTTTCTGAACTGTGCAAAAGAGAGCGAATATGAAATTTTGTGCATAAATTATGTTTTTGTGATATGATTCTATTATGTTCTGAAGATGATCTGTACTCTGATATGATATGATTGAAAACCTTTGGCATAACGTTCTGTTTATTTTTTTGTTCCATTCTGACCTTACCGCAGGTGTAAAATTGTGGCCTCTGTTCAGGTTGGTATCAATTTTTCTGTTTCTAGTGCATCCACTTTGGAAGCAAAGTGGTTTTCTGCATGGTCTTTCCTTTGTGCACACTCGAGGCCTCGGAAGATTCACATTCTGTTTCTGCTCGGTTGGCCGTCGAGGTTTGTACAACCCTATCACAGGGTTAAACGTGATCCCTGTTCTGATATGATAAGATAAGATGTGATGTTTCAGTTTATGTTATGCCAAATGAATTTTGAATAAGAATATTTTGTTGAAATTTCACTCTAATATTTTTTATAACATGTTCTAATTCTGCATTCGGAAAATAATTATATTTTGTTTTGCATTCTGAACTCTGTAAATGCTCATGTTTACACACTGTTATATGTTCTCTGCTTACTGAGTTGTTGATAACTCACCCCTTATCTCCAAACATTTTTCAGATAATCTTGATGGTTATGCTGGAGAGCAAGAATAGGCAGTGTTAGAGAGGTTTGATGTTTGTAGAAGAATAAGTGTCTGAGGGTACAAGTACTTATTTAAGAGTCGTAGTTAGTAAATTGGTTATTTTGATTTGATGAGTTAAGGATATTTTCGAGTCTTTGGGGAGTTTCTAATTTATTTTTATTCATAACTTTTTTGTTGTCCCTATGAAGGAATATGAATATTTGAGTTGAACAAATGAATTATTATTTTATGGAGTTTTCTGGATTTTATAGTTGTGATATTGAAGTTGATATTAAGTAATACAAAATAACTCTACGGACCTTCGGGATCGGGGCTTTACAAGTCAAGACCTTAGATGGTAATGCAATTGTTGTAGAATTGATTGATTCTGAGGCAAAGATGTGGAAAAGAGAACCGGTACAAGACATTTTCGAGGATGGGGAAGTTAACTTGATTCTAAAAACTCCAATTAGCACTATAGAAACTAAGGACATAATCATATGGCATGGGTCTAAGGATGGCTCCTTCTCAATAAGGTGTGCATACCACATGGAGAAGTCAAGGGAGGTGGCATCTCAAGGTCAAGCATCAACAAGCAACAAATTCAAAGATGTTTGGAACAAAATCTGGCAACTTCATGTCACATTTGGTGATAAAATTTTCTTATGGAGAGCCTGTTAGGAGGCCCTCCCCACTCAATCCAATTTGTTCAAGAAGAAAGTGGTGAATGATCCTCTATACCCCATCTGTTGCAGGGAAGAAGAAAGTGTCCTCCATGTCTTGTGGAGCTATGAAGCATCAATGGATGTGTGGAGTCAATGTTCTAAAAGGCATAAAAAATGCACTATCCCTCACTCCCCTATGTTGCTGTTTTTTGAGTCATTAACTATGGTACGGAATGAAGAAGAATTGCAAGAATTTGTGGTGGTGCCAAGGAAGCTTTGGTGGAGAAGGAACTCCTTCATCTTTAAGGAGTTTTCTTATCCAAACTCCATTGTGAGGGACTCAAGAACATTGTTAGACATGTTGTCTAAGAGGGATACTGATCACAACAGCAGAGATACCCAAGTTTGCTTCTCAGTTGCTGTATGGCAGGCCCCACCATCGAAATGGTTTAAGATTAATTGGGATGGTGCAGTGGATAAGGCTAATGGATTGATTGGCATTGGAGTGGCTATTAAGGACTGTGCTGGCCAGATCATTGCCACAATGAGGCAGAGGAAACAGTTTTTTCCTAACCCTTTATTAGCTGAGTCCTATGGAGCTTTATTAAATTGGGAATGGATCTTGGATTGCAACAGATTGTTATTGAGGGGGACTCACTGCAAGTCACAAACGCATTACTAGAAGATAAAGAAGCGTGGAGCAGTTCAAGCATGTTTATTAGTGAAGCAAGGTCATGTCTTAAGCATTTTGCAAAGTGGCAAATTT
Source organism: Juglans sigillata (assembly GCA_003123805.1). Lineage (NCBI taxonomy): Eukaryota > Viridiplantae > Streptophyta > Magnoliopsida > Fagales > Juglandaceae > Juglans > Juglans sigillata. The sequence continues at coordinate 56,091 of QEOY01134253.1, forward strand.
CTCATGTTAGAAAAAATGGCAATTTTATATACCACTTACTTGCAAAAGATGCTCTTTCCATTTCTGACTTAATTGTAACTATGGAGGAAGCTCCTCCTAGTATATCAACAATTTTATAATGGAATGGCATAAGGGTATTTCCTTTCAAAGAAAAAAAAAAAGGAAAGTCTATTTGTATGTGGAAGCTCTTTGCATTTGTTGAGACTTTGAATATTCTCATGTATGTTGTAACACCCATCCTTGTGGTGGGACTTTTTATAAAATGTTTTTAGAAAGGACGACAGGAATTACTATTCGATTTAAAATTTTTTACTTGCATACCCAGGATGCAAGACTCTACATTATAAAATAAGATATGCTTTTAGAATAAAAGAGGTTTACAGTAGAAAACATTAATCTTACAATAAAAAGGTCTCTCGTACAATTAAAATCTCATGCCTAGACTTCCGTGCTCTTCCCCATGGGCCATGTCCGTCCTAACGCGTATTGCTCATTCCGTCCCTGTGGGGGGAGGGGCATGCATAAAAACTAAAATGAGTCGATGACTCGTAAGCATTACTTCATACATACTATACAGTTGTCAGTAACCACGTCACTTCGTGACGTTGTCCAGTCATGCTTCTGCTGCACTACTCTGATACTTTATCTGCTACTTCACACATACTCCCAGCCATAAGTCCATCACGGTGACACTTGTCACCTCAGACTACAGGCTATGCCATAACTGCTTCGGGATAGTGTTCCACAGTTCCCAACACTATTTACCACACTCTACACCCATCAACCACACAATCATCCTTATCTCTGCGACACCCCTTGGAGCACACTTCACGTATACTCCCTTCTCACACGCTACGCCAATCATCACTATGGCGTACATGCCATATGGTGCATTACTCTATCACATGGAGTACACTCCACATGTATTCTTCCCGNGGTGACACTTGTCACCTCAGACTACAGGCTATGCCATAACTGCTTCGGGATAGTGTTCCACAGTTCCCAACACTATTTACCACGCTCTACACCCATCAACCACACAATCATCCTTATCTCTGCGACACCCCTTGGAGCACACTTCACGTATACTCCCTTCTCACACGCTATGCCAATCATCACTATGGCGTACATGCCATATGGTGCATTACTCTATCACATGGAGTACACTCCACATGTATTCTTCCCGTTCCGCAATACGCCATGAGGGTATATTTTACATATACTCTCCTTATCCCTCACTACGCCACGAGAGTACAAACTCTCTTCCCAAACCACACAACGGCACGTCACCATTACAACACATACTCCACAACCACACTTCACAACACACTACACAGATATGCCCAACACTTCACATACACAGCACATCCCAATACAGCGAACTCCACAATACTAACAGCACAGTCCACAACCTAATCAACTAATCAACATCTAACATAAAAAATGAAGGATAAAGGGTTATACCATCGATGGGATAACCCGTGCGTTGCTCGCTGATCGTCATGGCCGATAATGTCGGAAGGGTTGTATGTGACGGCTAACCCACGTATGGTGACTGTTTGGGCGTTTGGATAGCTAAGTGTGGTCTTGGAAGGGCTCAAGATGGCCTTGTGATGGTGGCAAGGTGCGTAACACGGCGGATCTAGCTGTGTACAGTGGCTACCCACCACATAAAGTGGTGGTTCAGGCTTAGGGTTAGACCAAGGGAGGTTGCTGGTGGAGCCATGGAGGCTCAGTGGTGGTGGAGAGAGGAATGGCCATGTGAGAGGGAGAGATGCCATGAGAGAGTGAGGGAGAGTGAGGGAGCATAGGTGGCAAATCGGGGCCATGGGTGGTTGGGATGGGTCAGTGGTGGTCTGAGGATGCCAGAGAGGGTGGTCACACGCTGCAGGTGGTGGCGTACGATGGTGGAGGGTGAGAAACCCGTGTGGTGGAGGAATCCTCTACAGTGGATCTAGGGGAGGCTACCGGTAGTGGGTCCAAGGGAGGAGGAAGGGGGAGACCAGGAGGAGCTCGTGGTGGTGTCCGGTAGCCGCGCATGGCGGCAATAGGGACTTGCACAATGAACCCGTGCATGGGTAAGGCTGTGTACGTGTAGGTGGAGAAGGTGGCTGCATGGAGGGGGCCGAGCTCGCTGGAGGGTGATGGTCGATGGGAGGAGGAGCTACCGTGGAGGTGGTTGCGCCAGAGGACGACGCACGGCGGCACAGCAACGTGAAGCCCATTCGGGTTGTGCACTGTTGAGGGAGAGGAAGACCGGTGTGGAGGGACTCGCCGGAGTGAGGTGGTGCCGGTGGAAGGGGCAGTGAGGTTCACCGGCGCACGGCTGCGCCGGGCTGGGCAGAGGAAGAATCGACTTGGAGAGGGGCAGCATACCGCGTACGCGTGGGCTGAGGGAGGAGAGAGAGAGGGAAGGGAAAAGTGAGGGAGAAGAAAGAGGGGACTGGGGTTTTATTCTAAAACCCAACGTCTGGGGATCTACGCAATGATCTAACGACGGATCTCAAACACTGATTTAAAATGCATAAACATTAACTTAATTAAAAGTACTGAGAGGAATTAAGGTAGAATATAATTTAAACTAACTTTAGTTTATAGAATAATATTTCTTCATCATTAATAAAATGATGAAGTTTTGTTTAATATCTTTAAAGAATAAAACATTTAATTTAATTAAAGTTTTAAATATAATTTAAATCTCATAATATTTTAAATAACTGGAATCATTTATGTAAAATGATTTCCCATAATTATAATATTTTTGGAGCTCTTTAAAGATATTATAATTGAGTTATTTAAAATATTACTTAGTTAAATAACAATGAGAATATTCCATTTAAAATACACATAACTTCAAACACAAAGCTAGCTTTAGAAATCATATAGTATCTTTAGAAACACGCCATTGGGGTTCGGCATGCATAACGAGGATCGCAGTCGTTAGAGAGAAGGGGCGAACTGTTGCATAATCCCATCCTTGGAATTTGCTTACGTTATAAAGAAGGAACATACGTCAGAAAGAAGAAGCGTACTTGAGAAGGAAGGAGTGGGGTGTTACATATGTGGAAGCTCTTTGTATTTTGTGGAACGATTTGTATTTCTGGAGACTTTGAATACAAAGCTTATATTTTAAGTGTTTGTTTTTAGTAAAAGAGAAATCAAATACAAAGCTTTATATCAATTACAACCAGGCATCCTTGCCCTGGCATGCTTAGTGAGGTCCAAATGATAGGTATTGGTTGTGTCAAAGTGGTTTTGCCATGATTGATTGGAAAAGAAATTAGAAATGAAAAGAAAAAAGACTATCCTTTTTTTAGTTCAGAAACTTGATTGTATGAAAGATGGATGCCACCAGCTCACCAGCTATTAAAGACTCATTATTTATTTGGGTACTAGCCACAAAGCCTGATAGTTGATACTTCATCAATCTAGAATGAAAACTCTCCCTCATCAGTTTTGAGAGAGGATGAGTTTATCAGGCTAGTGGCAAAAAAAGAAAAACTGGGGACTAATAAGCAAAAAGTGAAGTTACCAGACAGTGATATGTATATGCTAGTTATGTTATACCTGACTAAAAGGGTATGCAACAGTGCACAAGATCCCAGAAATTAGAATCAACTCAGGCATCTAGAGGAGCAAAGATACAACTTAATTAAATAAGTAAACAAAAAGAGTTCAAAACATAACTACTTTTTACAACTAGGGTTCAAAACATAAATACAACTTAATTAAATGAATCAACAGCAATTGCTTCATTCTACATTTGCATTACAAAAGCACCTCCTAAATACAACAGCAGTAGCTATGGACTTCTTCCTCACTTGCATTACAGAACCAGCTCCTAAATGGTAGCCTGACCCTTTGTTGTGCCTTACCTCATACATACCAATGTAAACCATCTAACTTTCCCATCGTCTCCTTGTCTAGAATTCCTTCTACAAACGCTGAACCCCTTATGCTTAGCATTTTTCATATGGTAAGACTGGACTTCTTCCTCACTACCAAAAGTCATTCCAACCTTGGGTTCTTCGACACCATCATCTTTATCGAGCCCATCATCAACCTCTACTTTATCATACTCATTATCCGATAACTTTATGTCAGAAGCCATATCAATTCAGCCTTGAAGAACCTACAATCAGTATCCGAGAATTCAATTAGCATATAATTTTCTTCGTGCAAATGGATAAAAAATTAAAATACTACAAACATAAACCCAAACTCCAAGCAAAAACAGAGCACTATCCACCCAAAATCCCAGCAAAAACATAGCACTATCCAAGTTATACAAATTGCACTAAAATCAACTCACTAGTCATACAAATTGCACCAACTTATTTTGTCTTCAACTAGCTATGGAATCTCTTTGAATGGTAAAAAGCGAAGCTCAATCATAAGTGAATAGAAATTTTTTTATGCTCCATAGAAGCTCAATACACATCAACTTAGTAACAACAAATGGACAATAAATTAAATAACTGCAAACATAAGCCCAAAATTCAAGCAAAAGCAGAGCACTATCCAACACCAATACCAATCGTAGTAACAGCTACCTAGAAGCAGTCGGTGAGTCCATAGAAGCTCAATACACATGGACAAGGTTACATCTACCTACCAGAGATGAATAAATTTTTCAAAAGTGAGAATAATTTTCACCTTGGGAGCCCGGTGTGGAGTGACTCATGAGGGAGGGAGGGCAGGTGCGAGATAGAGGCGTCGAATCGTGTGTTTCAGTTTGGGGACTTAGCTGTTGGACCATTTTTTTGCCAGAGATGGCACTGGGAATGGTGGTTGGCGATGTCAGGGAGGGAGGGAAAACCGAGTTGAAGGCGTCGATGAGAGGATTAACTTGTGAGGGAAGTGAGTAAGGTTGGGACTTAGCTGTTGGATTAAATACTCGCCGAAAATGGTGGTCATCGACGTCAGGGTGGGGGGCAGGTGGGAGATGGAGGCTAGGGTTCAGGTTCACTTAAAACACAGAAGAATCCTCTTTGACGAGCTAGCTAACAATTTTTTTTTTTGTTTAACTTTTTTTTCTCTTTAACGACGTGGCACTTGCCATGCTGGGCTGTAACTTGGAGTGGGCATACACAAGCCCCAGAGTAGCATTATCCAATTCTTAAATGGTAATACCAAATTAAGATATTTTTATTTCTATCTCATTTGATTTTATTATATAATTTTTATTTAAAATATAATAAATAATTCAATTTTTACAAATCTCAAACTAATAATAATATTAAAATATAATATTCTAATAATATTTTATTCAACTTTTAACTTTCATCTCAACTCATTATTTAATATTAACCTAACTGGTTGGCATGTATATTTATATATATTGTTTCCGATGGAACCATTAATTCAGCCGAAATTAAGAGCATAATCAAAGGAGGGTGAGAGATGGCTTGGGAACCATCTTTCTCCAACTCCAAGTCTGGTCAACATTGTCTCTGTTGATCACATTGTCCATTTATGATCCATCTTTGTCATATTAATTGATCTTTTTAGCAATTAAATGGCAGTATTCAACTATTCCAAAAGGGTAATTCTACATCCCCCGCTGCCGGTCCTGCTATCTCTGTCCCGCTTGACATGGATGCCTACGTGGCATCTCTTTGAATTAAAAAAAAAAGCGCGTATTTTAATTGTTTGGCTTTTAGTGGTAATGTATTCTTTGGCTTTCAGTGTTGTGACGCCCCCAAATTCCGCTTGGGATCGGACGGACATTTGAAGTGTCGAGACATGCAACACAAGGTTACCTACCCCCGTTCATGACATATAAGATGCAATATTCCTAACATGCATCTAGCATTATGCAATATTCACAGCGGATAATTTTTTTCTTTAGCAATACTATGCACCAAACAAAAATATCCCAAATACTTAAAACATACTCCATACTTAACGACATACTAAACAACTAAGATCACAATAATAGTCCATAAGGTTGTGATCAAAAGAGTGGTGGAGATTGAACTCCACCAATACAAGTAGTAATCTGAGGTAACTATTGTAATACCATCTACGTCGCACCGTCGCTTAGTCGGCCGTTTCCAGTTGGTCGATTCCTGGTTCTCCTTCAGATCCTATAACAAAATCTACCATTCGGGGGGAATGGTAGTTGGGACTACCATAGTGAGATTTGATTACAAATCTCAGCAAGTTAGCGGAAAACTTCCACACAGGTTAATGATGCATGCATGGCAGTAAAAGCATGAATGCATAATCAAATCATAAGTAATCATAGCATAACTTGACATACAACATAACATAACTGGCATAACTTAAACTGAAACTGAAGCTTAGCATGAACGTGACTTGAAACATAGCATGAACGTGAACTTGAAATATAACATGGACTTAAAACATAACATGAACGTGAACATGCATAATTTGAACATGAACTTGAGCATGACATAACATAAATGTGAACTTGGAACATAACGTAAATGTGAACATAACATAACATGAACTTGAAACATATTCTTGTCTCATGGGATTACCATGATTGCGTGAACGTAAACTTGAACGTAACATAACGTGAACTTGAAACATGACTTGAACGTGAAATACATGAACTTGAAATCTTATTCAATAGACTTAATCATTAAAGTGACCATATGGGTGCTACACAGGTCCCCTTGAGCCGTGTGTCCCTGCCGATTACCGCATCACATCACAGGTTTCTATACCAGCTGTGAGTGCGTTAATACGTACTCCACAGTTGTTGTGGCCCCACGTATTCTACGTGTCACAATTGCTGTGTCTCACGTAGTGTATGCTCCACAGTTGTTGTGGCCCCATACTTCATGCTCCACAGTTGTTGTGGCCCCATGACTTATTTGTTTGTGCCACACTTGCTGTGGACACACGTAACGTAATGTGTGGCACCATCGGCGTTAGTGCCTGGCGCGCTCCGGTGACCAGCTAATTAGGCCCCATTCGCAACCTGTTGACTGTACTTCGTCAACCCAGGGAATTTCACACCTATTTAGACACTCCAGCGTGAACAAAGGAGTTCCACTAGGATATTACCCCATCCTAGCGCTTAGGGTCGTGATTGACATGAATAACTTAACTGGCATACATGACATTTCGTAACGTGACGTAACATGATCGTGACATAAAAGACAAAAGTCCTGACGTAGCATAACATGACATGAACATAAGATGACAGACATGACATACTTCAAGACATAAATGTAACAGAATACATTTCATAACATGGCATACATGTAACATGCAACATTTCGTAACATGGCATACCATATAACAGACAACATTTCATAACATGGTGTAACATGTGACAGTGAATCTTACATGACATGAAATACATGTAACAGATGGCATACTTAACTTAACATGACATGCTTGCAATGTATAGGAATACGTGACAGAATATCTTTTGTAACAGATGAATAATTCATGACAGAATAAATTCTGTGTAACAGATAAATATGTAATGACTTGGCATGGCACATATGATAACATGCATACATACAATTTAGTTCCCTTACTTATCACTCATACACATTAAACTGATAGTAAGTTAAAAGCTAACTTACCTCGATCGTCGCGTTCTACTAGAATAAAGCGCGAAACACGAGGAACTGTAAAAGGTTATTCTAAAAGTTAGAAATTAATTACTAACAATTAGAAATGTGAAAAGAGACAACTTAGAGTAAAATTACCATTTTACCCTCTACATGTGGGCAAATGACCATTTTACCCCCTAACTTAAGGATTTGATATCCTAATTCCAAAAAATTACCAAAATTTACATTCCTCATGTAAATTTTGTCCCAAACTCAAATCTCAACTCAGAAAAATTTAAAACCAATCACAACTATGAAAAACTCACTATGGCCGAAACCTACATAGGCCATTTGTCTTATTTTGGTTGCAATTCTTTCAAGTTCCAAAACTCATGAATAAACCAAAATCTTGTAACAAAGATCTTCCTATCCTAAGTTTAAAAACACCCTTAAAACTATCCATTAAGAAAAAGCTAATTATCAATACCAAACTTTTTGTAAAAAGACCCAAACTTTTTAACAAAAAGTAAACCTTAAATCACAAGTTTTGACCTTAATAAAAACATCTCCAAGAATTCCAAAAAATCAAATCTTACTTCTAACATATTCATAACATCATCCTAAGATCAAACATGCTTTAAAACATCAAACAAAACTCACCAAAAAACACAAAACAACACTTGGAGTTTTTGGTTTTAAACTTAGTCCAAAACAGAAACTGATTTTCCCAACTAACTATGATCAATCTCTTGATCCATGGCTTAAAGACATGTGATCTTCAAACTAACACATCACATGGTTTAAAAATGTGTCCTAAAGAAGATCCAACCATCAAACTTAAAATCACATGGCTAAAATTTAATAAAACATGGATCTAACTCAAAAACATCAAAGTTTAGGCCTAACCGAAATCCTCTTGCATAGAAAATCATATCTTTAAAAATAATACTAAATATCTTCGAAATAACATCCTAACATGTATATAAGAGGCTTAGGATCATCATATAAAAATATCAAAGCCTTTGGAATAAGATTAAACCACGAAATATTCAAACTTTCACCAAACAGAAACTGTTTTTCCACTTCCAGTTTTCAAGTTTCTAACTCTAAGAAAATCTATCATCAAAAGCTTTATTCATGCAACAAAACCTCAATGAACATTCATAAACACATGTTAACAACACTCCATAAAATTTTCGGACCAAGATAAGTCCATTAGCTTGGTCAAAACTTCCAAAACATAACATACTCTCCAGTTTCACGCCCAGAATGACCTTTCCATGGTTAAAAATACTTTTGACCGACCAAATGAGAATGGAATGAGACTAATAATATATCCACGGAAACTAGACTCAAAGACGAACAACTTATGTGAAGGAATCATCGTGCGAAAATACTTACAAAGGGTCGTAAATGGCCACGCAAAAAGTCCCAGAAATCTGCCCGAGAGAGCTCTTTTGGGTTTCTCTCTAAGAACGGGAGAAAGAAGTGATAAAATGGAGAGAAGTATGTCTTGCACGACTTTAGACTTCTGGAGGGAGAAGTTATGGGCTTGAATGACCCTTGATTGGAGGTGGATATGTGACATAAAGTGGAGAATAGAGAGGGGCAGAGACTGCTTGCAGCAGCTGTGAAAGATGGAGGTTGATGGAGTGGATTTCTCCTTCACATCAAGGCACTATTGGGTGCAGCCAATGGCAGTGGATGGTCTGCCATGTGGGGGAGGAAACTTCTCCAAGAAGCTTTGCCAAGGTGGCCAATTTCGTGGGCCTTGGTGGGCCCCACCAAGTGGGCTTCAATTTGGGGTTTAAAGGGGGTTTGGTTAGGGTTTGAGATGCTATCAAGCCCAAAATCAATTTTTCTTGGCCCAATCAAATTCCCAAGGTTTAAAAGGTTGAATAATGATGTCATAACAAGGATTTGATTAATTAATAGCATGTGGAAGTGATTTAATCAAGTGATTAAACACAATGCTAGAAATCGGATTAAAAAGGGTTTGGAGGCCAACTTTAGGGTTTGGGAAAACCATTTAGGGTTTTGGTTTCAACCAAGCTTTTGGGGTTTCAATTGGATTCCAATCATTTAGGGTTTTGCTAGGGTTGAAACCCTCTTTGGTCTGGCACAATTTGGTTGAACAGATGAAACACAACTTTGCTTAGGTGGCATGATCTCACACCTTGATTCCTTCACAAATCTATCTAATGGTTCTTCTTTGTGTCAAGTGTCTAATACCATTCACTAAGTGTGGCTAAAATCTTGCCAAGTGTCCAAATAAAACTTCTCTAACCTAATTTGGACATTCCACACTGTGATTTTGAAAACACTGCAATGGGTGCGCTTATCGAGGTTACTATTCACTCCAAAAAAATACATAATAAACTTAGTACTAAAAAATTCTAAATATTCATATTAACTTATAGTGAAAATCGTTTAACGAAATTCAACCCCGAAGTGCCCCTAAAAATAATTTCACAATTTTCAACAGACGTTTCGTCCGGAATTATGAAAATAAGTTATTGCGCCATAAAATCCTAAATAATCCTCTAAGTCTAATGGTTTAGACCATAACACATTCTGACACTTCTAACTACCTCAAATAATTAAACTCATAATACTAGCACCATAGTGAGTGATAACACTGACTATGTTGACAGACTAAAACTTATGCGATTGGTCGATTCGTAAAAACTTTTGGGGTTTTTACGAGATTCCTAAAGTCAATAGAAATTCCACCAATGAATTTCTAGCGGGCTGTTACAGGATATCTGTATTTTTATTTCCCTTTGCTTGCCGAGAAGATATAGACACAAGTCACTCTCAAATGGTACCTCTATATCCTTTAGAATTGTTTACGGCCCCTGCTCCAAAAGCAATTCAATTCCATTTTCTTTTTCCCAATCTCTCTATCTATCAATGAAAAAGGGAGCAATCTCCTCCTTGTGGTTAGTTCATATAATAAATAAAGAAGCTCATCCCCTCTCCCCTTGACTCGCTCTCCATACATATAGAACCGTAGTTTATGGTCTATTGTGTTTACAGCCCATTGTTCACATTTCCTATAGCCAGCAAATCAAGGAGATTTTTCTAAGTGCAAGAGTTAGTACGTGAAGCTAAGACACATATACATGTGTTTTGGGACGTAACACATGACGCGTGGAAGAGTTCCTAGGAACCCTGATGGAGATAACAACAAGAAGGAACAACATCCTCTAAAGGGCAATGAATAAGGGATAGCTGAAGCCCTTCATCTACTGATGGATGTGCTCAGGCAAAAGCAACAGTAGCAAGTGCACCTACCAAGACCAGGAGTTAGTAGTTGTCCCTATGAGAAGTTTCTAGTGTATTCTTACCCAAACTTTTTGGGTAAGGAATGGCACATGAGGGGAGACAAGTGGATAATCGATCTCGAATGGACATTTAAGATTTTTGGTTGCACAGTAGACCAGAAGGTATAGTATGCCCGGTACCTGTTTCAAGGAGAAGCTTGCATTAGGTGGGATACAAGAAGGCAGCTTTTAGCGAGGGAATTGGGCTATCTGCTTTGACTTGGGGAAGGGGAAGAGTTTGACAATAAATTATTCCCAAACTCGGTTAACTAACAGAAGGCGCAGGAGTACGCATCGCTAGTACAAGGTAGCATGACTACAAAACATTATGCTATGAAGTTCATGTAATTAGGGAGGTTCGCACCTCACCTGATTTCCATTGAGGTCGAACATAGAGGATTAGCCATTTAGATTAATTTTGAACAGAAGAGGGCCATACCTTTTGCATCTAGCGGAAGTGCAGAGAAGAAAATGTCTTTTACTAGTCCAAACAAATGCAAGGAGTAGTAATTGGAAGACAGATGTCGTCCTCCAATTTGTAACACCCCGCTTAATTAACTCTTGATTAACCCTTAAGTACTCTAGATTAGGCTTTTAATTATGGCTTAGTCACTTTCATTAAGGTTGATAATGGGATTAGCATTAATGTTGGTACTTACTGTTAATGAGCAAAGGATTAGAGAGGCAAGCCCATTAGTAATTTTGGTGAGGCTTTTTAGGACCCAAGTACATCCATGGGCCTAGCCCAAGAAAAACCTTGAACCAAGCCCTTAGGAAATGAAGGCTAGTCTTGGTCCAAGTATAGGAAGGCATAAGGCTTTTGGTGTAGATTGGACCCACAGCCATTTTGGACTCATTTTACCATTCAAAGACCAAAGGCCCAATACACCATACCATTGGTTTCCTTAAGCCCAAATCACACTCAAAGTACCCAAATTAAGTTTTAAAAAAATTGGTTAAGGCCATTAACCATCATACTTGAGGTTAGTGCACTTTAAGCTATGCTTTGAAGTTTAATCATGCTTAATCTTTTTTTAAGCTTTTTAATTCAAATTTTCTTGAATTAATACTCCCTTAAACCATGCTTAGACCATTTTAATACCCTAGCTAAACCATTCCACATGTCATTAAGAAAAATGACATAACAAGCCCAAACCATGCCTTAATCAGTTTTGTGCATTGCCCTTTGTAATGCTTGGACTATTTTGCCCTTGGGTCCAACATTTTTATAGTTTATCCTCAAGGGTAATATGGTCCTTAAACACCTTATGAGACCCTCCAAAACTCAGTTTGAGCCTTGGACGAAATTGGTTGCATCAACCAACTCAAAGAACCAAACCGGGTGCACCTTGGTCTAGTTTGTGTAGGAACCAATTGGATTGAGTTTGAACCAGCCTCCTACCATGGTTTGCACCACTACCCCATGCCAGCTCCTTCTCCACCCAATTACCAAGAAGTCCCATGACCATCATGAAGGATGTTGACTCATTTTTGCGGTCCAAAAAGATCCAAAACCGAACTGATTTTCTACCACCACAAAACCACCTTTATCCACCTGTTTTCAAGGGTGGTTTAAGGGATTTTCTGCCATCCAAATGATGCCCCATGACCTGGAGTCATCTACAAGACCCTTGCAGCTACTGTGGAGAGGAAATGATGGTGGTTTAGTGCACTATTTCATTCTGCACAAGTGACCTAAGCTCATGTAAGCAAATCTGGAAATTTTCCAGATTTAAGCACCTCCCACTTCACCCAATCACCAAGCACCCAAGCCAACGTCCCTCACCCCTTGGACACCTATAAATACTTCCCTCTCCTTCTCATTTCATCCACACCACAGCTCCAAGTATCATCTTGAGCCTTGAAATCATTTGCCCCTCTTAGAGGTCAAAAGAGTGCAAACCAAGTGAGTTTTGGTGAGTTCTTGAGTGTTCTTGTATAAGACAGTCTAGAGAGCTTGGAAGGCCACGAAATTTGTAAGTTGTTTCCTTTTTATCTTAGCTAGCATGTCAAGCTTTGTTTCCAAGTGTTGGTAAAAAATTTGGTTGAGTTTTGAGAAGGTTATGATGCTTAATGCAAAATCGGGTCAATTAAAGGAAGGTTTAAATGATTGAATGTTTTTAATTAGAAGTTTAGCTATGGCATGTCCTAAGTATGATTTGATATGATCTATAAATATCCTAACATGATTATGGAAGGTTAAATTTGTGATTAGAAGCATTTCATGATAGGTTTTAAATCTATCTTGTTTTGATCATCAAGCATGAATCGGTTTTAAGCATATTGGTGATTAAGGATTTTTTAGCTTTAATTAAGTGTTGGGATGAGCTTGATTACTCAAGGATTAGACTTCATAATGTCTCTAAAGATGTTAGTGATCATTAATGATTAAAGAAAATCTCATATGCATGCATTCATAGGGATCAATAATTGAAAACACACATAGGTATCAACTAGGATGCATGCCATGGGTTGGGACTAATTGAAAACGTTTCACTTTGAATCTTGAAACTCTAAGGGAATAGATGGTTTTAGAATGCCAAAAATATGAAGTCCATGAAATTTGGTTAAATTTGGAGTTTGTTTGCAATTAGTGAAAATTTAGGGCCTAAATGGCAATTTTTGAAAGTCTATGGGTATTTTTGTAAATATCAAATTTTTGAAGCCTTTGATTTTGAACCTATCCATAAGATTATTAACCCTAACTTAGTATACACACGATTTACGCAGCTATGGCTCTAATTTCAAATTTCTCCATAAGTTTGTAAGTTGGCCTCTAACTTACACCTTGATAAATTTCTTATGAATTATTGATAAATGCTTCATTTATTCTTCAATTATCATTTTGAGCATAAATTATCATGTTATATGAAATATTGAGTGCATACTTACATAACATATGACATTTTCACCATTTTTGCATATTACTTTTATAAATGTCATTTTTGCATGAAATTTACTACATACGCACATGTCATGAAAAATATTTTTTAAAGCATAGCATGAAAATCATTTTTGTCACGACCCCAAAGGCCGGGATGGGGAATTATCCTGGTGGAACTCCTCTGTCCACTCTGGAGTGTTTAATAATGGAGTGGTAACCCCTAGGTTGACAAAGAACAGTCAACAGGCTTCGAATGGGTTCTTTTTAAAGAACGCCAAAGCGAAGTCAACATGTTATGACACCTAACTCTGGTGGGTGTACACGTTATAATTTTTATGATGTTATGTTATTTACCAATGCATTGAGAACGAGTCTATAGACAACGTAGTTTTACTACGGTCACTGGCAGGTACTCACAGTGCATATGGAGAATTGTGACACTACCACACGTTATGATATTAATTAAGATAATGATGTAAGTTTATCTCATGCATTGCATATTTATCATTTTTCATGATTGATTTATCTTTGTGTCAGTTAGTTGTTTAATTTACTGAGATTTTGAGTAAATCGAACCCTTTTATGGGATCACTATCATTCCACTTGGAATGATCGAAGTTGTGTCAGGAATCGACCAGGACGAGATTGATGGAGCACTGGGTTCGCATGATTGAGGAGGAATTGGATTTGGAGAGGAAGTTGGACTTAATTTTGATGTTCATAGCCCAAGTCCTTGATGCTTTAGATCGCATTAAGAGAATGATATGACTTTGTATATAAGTCTATGCTACTTTAGTATTTCGAACATGATGATTATCTAATGAAGTTGGGATGTTTTAGTTATTCTGCATATTTTTCACCTTAACCTTTTATTTCCGCTGCGATTATTGCATACTGCTAGTTGCATACTAGGATGCATTGCATATTAACTATCATGAATGGGGGTATGTAACCTTGTGTTGCATGTCCCGACGCTCTAAGTCTCCGTTCTATCCCAAGCGGGGATTGGGGGCGTCACAGCTGTGGTATCAGAGTAGCTCGTCTCTGGGTAAACCCACATGTCCTTAGGAACCTTATGCCAGAATATAGGTTTGAATCTTTAGTCTTGCATAGGCTTGAATCCTGCAGTTAGAGCTCGGTCTGATACGCATATATCACAGGTGTCGGAAGGACTAAGACGAGATGACATGTGGCAGACAAGAGAGGAACGCTGATGGATCTAACATCCATAGAGATCAGGATCGTTGTTTCAATGGAGGACGTGAGTTGGCAGATGCAATTTGTCAAATGACGGAGACCATGAAGCAGCAGTAGGAAGTAATCTTGAGGCAGAACCAACAACGCCCATTGATTGAGAACCAAGGGTGTTCCTACAAGAAGTTCCTAATATATAGATACCCCAATTTCATGGGAACTGAGGGACCTATGAAAGCTAACAAATGGCTATTAGATCTCGACAGGACCTTAGAGATTAGCGGCTGTACTAAGGAACAGAAGGTACAGTACGCGGGGCACCTGCTGCAGGGTGAAGCTGGAATTTGGTGGGACACCAAGAGGCAACTTCTGATTAGAGAATTGAGAAATATCACCATTTTGACTTGGGAGAGGTTTAAGGAGGAATTTGACAATCGTTTCTTCCCAGAATCAATGAAGACCCAGAAGGCCCAGGAGTTTGCCACATTGGTACAAGGCAATCTCACTGTTGAGCAGTATGCTGCGAAGTTTATGGAGCTGGGAAGGTTTGCCCCACACTTGATTGCTACTGAGAAAATGCAAGCCCAGAAGTTTCAAGCAGGGTTGAATCCTAGAATTCGCAGTTATGTGGCTGGATTCCGCATCCACAACTTCCAAGAGTTGGTTAATGTGGTTGCAATAGAGGAGGCGGAACAGCGAAATGTGACAGCTCAGATCAACCTCGAGAGAAAGAGGGCTTCTACCTTCACTGCTAGCGGGAATAATGCTAAGAGAAGGATTATTCAAGGAGCTAACAAGGGAAAAGGCGTTGTAATAGCACCACCTGTCACCTGCAAGAAATGTGGAAAGAACTACAGTGGTGAATGTCATGTGGGCCTAGGAGTGTGCTACCGATGCGGATAGTCGGGGCATATGATTCGGGAATGCCCACAGAATGTTCAAGGAGGAAAGAACATTCCTAACAAACGACCTAATCAGAGGCCACCTGCTCAAGCCCACGTTTATGCCATCCCCTGGTGATATTAGCGAGGAAATCCCCGAGGATGAGGAAACAGACGTTATCACTGGAATTTTCCTTCAATACCCCTTCTTTAGAAATTAGCTTTTTAAATAGCTGCTTAGTACTCAGTAGTTGACTACACCTTAGGAAAAATAGCGCTATATGAATACACGGCTAGTGCTTTATTTGACTCTGGCGCCACGAAATCATTTGTATCCGTGACGTTTGCACGTATGTGTAACTTGCCGACTCAGACACTACCTCAAGCTATAGTAGTATCGATTCCCGACGGAAGCACGATCACTTGTACCCGTGTGTTGAAGAAATGTCCTCTGACCCTAAAGGGAAGATTGATGAAAGCTAACCTGATCGTCTTCGATCAACTAGGGTTCGACGTTATACTAGGTATGGACTGGCTGTCCAAACACTACACTAGGATAGATTGTCGAAATAAGGAGATAATCTTCGATTCGCCCAAGGGTAGACATATTCATCATACAGGAGGGATGGTGAAGGCTACCCCCTCTCTGATTTCAGCTTTGCAGGCAAGGAATTGCATTGCTAATGGTGCCACGACCTACTTAGCCCTCATAACGGAGAGTTATGGTGATGATAAGGAGATACGAGGGACACTTGTAGTTGAGGAATACCCTGAGGTTTTCACTGACGATCTACCCGGACTACCCCCGATAGAGAAATCGAGTTCACCCTAGAACTAGAACCCACAGCGACCCCCGTCCATAAAAACCCTTACCATATGGCCCCTTAGATCTGAAGGAGCTAAAAGAGCAAATATAAGAGCTAGTGGAGAAGGGCTTCATTCGACCTAGTTCATCACCTTGGAGAGCGCCAGTTCTATTTGTTAAGAAGAAGGATGGATCATTGAGGATGTGCATTGACTATAGGGAATTGAACAAAGTAACGGTGAAGAACAAGTACCCGTTACCACGTATCAATGACCTNGGAGCGCCAGTTTTATTTGTTAAGAAGAAGGATGGATCATTGAGGATGTGCATTGACTATAGGGAATTGAACAAAGTAACGGTGAAGAACAAGTACCCGTTACCACGTATCAATGACCTACTAGATCAATTGCAAGGAGCATCGGTGTTCTCTAAGATAGACTTGCGGTCTAGTTATCATCAGCTCAAGATTAGGGAGAGGGATATCCCCAAGACGGCGTTTCGAATCAGATACAGACATTACGAATTCTTAGTAATGTCCTTTGGTCTAACCAATGCCCCGGCCGCCTTCATGGATATGATGAACAGAGTATTCAGACCCTATCTGGATAGCTTTGTTGTTGTATTCATCGACGATATATTGATTTATTCAAGCAGCAAAGAAGATCACAAGCAGCATCTTCGTTTAGCATTGGAAAAGCAGAAGGAAAACCATCTGTATGCCAAATTCAATAAGTGCGAGTTTTGGCTTAAGGAGGTAAAATTTTTAGGGCATGTGATTTCAAGTCAAGGAGTATCAGTCGATCCCAGCAAAATTGAAGTTGTAGTGAGTTGGAAGCGACCGACGAATGAGTTTTGTGGAACTCAAGGAAAGGCTCACACTACGCCGGTACTAGCCCTACCTGAACCTCATAAACCCTATGTGTGATGCATCCAAATCAGGACTTGGGTGTGTGCTCATGCAAGAGGAACGAGTTGTCGCCTATACTTCACGACAACTAAAGAACCATGAACATAACTACCCCACCCATGACCTGGAGTTAGCCGCCTTAGTTTTCGCCTTAAAGATATGGAGGCATTATTTATATGGAGCAACGTGTGAAATCTACACCGATCACCAAAAAATCAAGTACTTGTTTAGTCAGTAGAATTTGAATGTGAGCAGAGAAGGTGGTTAGAAACTATTAGTGACTACTAGTGTAAGATTAAGTATCACCCTGACAAGGCTAATATAGTGGCGGATGTGCTAAGTCGAAAGACACGAAGGGATAATTGCACAGTTCTTGCCTCGAAAGTAGAGTCCCTTCTGCATAGTAGGAGAAGGTTGTTGATCAAGGATCTTTCTGCCGAAGGATCCCTAACTGCAATACAAGAAATTGTACCAACAAAATGGTAAGAAGTGAAGAAGCGTCAGATGGAGGGCCCCAAATGGGTAGAAATTTGATGGAAGATAGAGAATAAGGAAGGACCCGAAGGTTTCACCCTAAAAAAATGATGGGTTGCTATACTATGCCATGTCACTACAATGTTTATCTGTTTTACATTTTATTATGTCATGAAATTTTTATCTATTACACGTTTTATCATGTCACAAAATGTATATCTGTTACACATTTTATTATGTCACGAGATGTTTATCTGTTGCACATTTTATTTTACCACGAAATGTTTATTTGTTGAACCTTATGCCATGTAATGAAATGTTTGTCCGTTTCATGTTATGTCATGTCATTCGTCTCACATACATGTCAAGTCACATCTCGAGTATGAAGTGTCTCAAAAACAATATATCCACGTTAGTCAAGTCTGTTTATATTTGTCACGGCCTTAAGTGTTAGGATAGGGGAATATCCTTGTGAAACTCCTCTGTTCATGTTGGAGTGTCTAAATTAGCGTTAAATTCCTTGGGTTGACAAGGTAAAAATCAACAAGCGTCGAATGAGGCCTAAGTTAGGTCACTGAAGAGAAGTCAAGCACCAATGTCGATGATAACATCCACATTTCAATTTCATGTTATACGTACTCGTGCGGGTGCAAGTACCGATGAATTGATATGTATGTTAAAGCACTCACAGTTGGTGCAGATACCTATGATGTGATGCAGTATCAGTAGGGACACATGGCTCAAGGGACCCGTGTAGGACCCATATTTGACTTTTAATTAACCAGTTTAATTATTGAACAAGATTCCAAGTTCATATTCAATTCATGTTCAGTTCATGTTTTGTTTTAGTTGAATTCACGTTTAGTTCAAGTTCAGTTCATGTTAGTCTCAGTTCAAGTTCAATTCATGTTCAGCTTTATGTCATATTTATTTCACGTCAGTTTAGTTCTTTTCATGTTAGTCCACGTCATGTTAGCACATGTCATATTATTTGTCAGGCCACATCATCCTTATTTATGAACACATTTGCATTCATGTTTTTATTGTCATGCATGCATATTTAAACTGTCAGCTTAAATTGTTTGTTAACTTGTTGATATTTGTAATCCAATTCACTGTAGTAGTCCAAACAACCATTCCCCCTGAATGGTAGGTACTGTGACAGGGATCGATGGAACCAAACTGGACCAGGCTAAGGTTGGCATGACCAAAATATAGTAGTACTAAATTTATTATAGGTGATCGCTTTCGACCAATAGGCTACTACATGAATATTACTATACCGCTAGTGAAGGATATTGCAGGAATTTTGGAGGAGAGGTAGAAATTTTGGAAAGTACAGGATGAGGACTAAGATATTATAATATGTACTAAGTACTTCCCTTTTGAGGTTTGGGAGGGCCCATGTTGTAGGGACCCTACTTTTGTTCATGCATGGCATGAACCAATCTCTGAATGGTTTATGTGAATTCGTTATATGTGAATAGTTATGGATAATTTGTTAAGTTTGGGATTACCATTTTGGTACTTTATCTATTCTTCAAAGAAAAAATCATTTATTCACTGTGAATATTACATATTGCTAGGTACATTGTATCTTTATTTGTCATGTATGGGGGCAGGTAACCTTATATTGCATGTCCCGATGCTTCAGAGTCTGCCACATCCCAAGCGAAATTTGGGGCCGTCACATATACTATTCACCAATTGCGGCTAGGATCTTTCTAGATGTCCAAATGAAACTTTTCTACACTGACTTGGACATTCCACACTGTAATTTGAAAACAGCTGGACTACGGGCCACATGGCACTAACACATAACTTACTATTCACTCCGAAAATGGTGAAAATAGCTTTGCACCATAAAATCCTAAATAATCCTATGAAACTAGGAGTGCACTTCGTTACACGAATTTCAACTCTCAAGTGCCTCGAACAAATCAAAATGCCTTTTCGAACAGTTGTTGTCTGTAAAACGAAAATCATTTTATTGCGCCATAAAATCCTAAATATACATCTCAGACTAATGAAATAGACTTTTTCTCATTCTCACACTCTTAAGTGTCTCAAATAAATAAAATCGTGTTTTGGACACCAAAGTGTGTAAGAAATTAACTATGCTGACAGATTAAAACCTACGTAATTGCTCAATTCGTGCGACCTTTTCGAAGTTTTCACAATCTTTGTAAAGCCTAATGAAACTCATCCACTGAATTTCTGGCGGCTGTTACATCCTCCCCTCCTAAAAAAGATTTCAACGTCAAAATCTACTCATGCATTAAAAGAAATAAATATTATCATCAAAAAGAGAATATGTTGCTCACTAAGCCTAATGTCCATCACTAGACATAGTCACTAGTCGATGTGAGTGGGGGTGACTCGGGGTCTACTATCGTGGTATGCTAAGGCATATAGTACATCATAGTGCCATTGGAATCGTAAATCATGTTACCAATGCGCATGGGTTCAATGTGTTGCTCGACCTCCTTGTCATCAATGCTGAGTACATGACCCTGAACAAGTAGTCGATCTTGATGAGTAGACGACATCGATGATCTTGATGTCTCGGGCATAGGTTGGTTTGGGTTGTGGCCTACTCGTCAACATTTCGGCTGGACACAGCTCCGTCACGTGACATCCTCGCTCTGAAACTATCCCGATTCATCGATATGGTCGGGTGAAGAGTTGGGTGGCATTCCTCATCAGGTAAGGCCTTCCTCTCATAGCTAGTCTAATTTGATAAGTCGCCTCCTATGACATTCCTCTCTCAACGGCAAACTGTCTACTTTGTCTTTGTTTATTGAGGAGATAATAGATAAGTTCCCATGTGTTGCTACCAAGGCAATTTGATTGAAGACAGGATTCAAAACATAGCAGCCTTCAACTCGCCTAAGTAACCAAAGTTATCCTTTATTTTAAAAGGGCAATTGATCCCTCTTAGCAATTAGGTGGAGAATATGAGAAGCATCTTTAGCAAAGACAAAATCCTACACATACAGATAGACAAATCTAGTTTGGTGTTATGGCAAGTATGATTCGACTATGTTTTCATGTATTCGTCATATGATTGCATGCTCTAACATTTTCAAGCCATATTGCGAGATGCATATTGTTGGTTGGGGCTATATGTTTTGGTGTTTACATGTTACATGGCTATGAAAAAGTGTAGCATCATGTGTCCATGTCTCATGCATTTGAGTCTATGTTTTCAAAAAGAAAAAGGTCAAAGTATATTTTATCACGACCCCAAATGCTAGGACAGGGAAATGCCCTAGTGGAACTCCCTGTCCACTCTGGTGTATTTAAAGTTTAGGGCCTCAAATGGTTCCTTATGGAAAAGATACTGGAGCATGGTTGCACCTAAAACTTGTGGGTGCCATACGGTAAAGGCAAAATAAGCAAACTGTCGCAAATGAAATGTGTTTAAGAATATGACATAATCAACTCGATCAAGTGAATCATTGGTTGATGCGGTAACTAGTGGGGAACACACGGTGCTTAGGGGAGCCTTGAAGTATCCAACCATGTGAATCATGAGATGAACAAGGCATTTGAGCTCCATGTTATGATACAAAATGACATGTTATGATACGATATGACATGCCATGATACATTATGAAATGCCATGATATGTTATGTTATGCCATGATATGTTATGAAAGAATGTGATATGATCATAATATGATATGTTATGTAATGAAAGAATGGCATGATATGTTATGAAATGATAAGAATGGCATGATATATTTTGACAGGAACAAGAACCCGAGCTCAAATTATATGAACACGTGTTAAGAAGTCTAAAAGATGAAAAGATGTTATATAAAAAAGTCCATGTTGCTTATGTCAAAGTTTTACGATGTCCATGCATTCATTTGTGGTTTACTTGTATATGCTTGTGATATCTATTGTATGTTGATTGTTTACTTGCTGAGATTTCTTGAAATCTCACTATGATACTTTCCACTACCATTCCCTCACCTTGAATGGTAGAAGTTGTTATAGGTTTAGACGACCATGATGAAACGTAAGAGGACGGTACCCCTGAACATCGAGGAGGTGCTCAAGACCAATGAGAGCTCGTCGGAGCCCTCTTTACTAGATAGGATAGAGAACATTGACTGGCGCATTGCTGAGGCCATGCAGCTCATTGAAGAGATGAAGAGGTTAAAGAATCAAGACAAGGACCTGCTTTTGGAGAAAATAAAGAAGCGAGATTAAAGTACTATTGAAAAAAAAAAAAGAAAGGGGACATGGAAAAAGTTGTAGGAAATGACTTTTGTTTCCTTTTGAAAACAATTTTTGATGGTCTTGTGATTTGGAAACAATTATCTACTTTGGAGTACTTAAATGAAATTTCAACTTTTGGGATATTTACATTCGATACTATGATTATTATATTACCATCGTCCCTATGTAGTTAATAGAATTTTTCGCTGCAAATTACTGCATACTGATAGATTTATAGGTGCATTGCATCTTATTTTTCATGTACAAGGGGTATGTAGTCATGAGTTTCCTGTCCATACGGTTCAGTCACCATCCAATCCCAAGCAGGGGTTGGGGGCATCATAGAGCAGTGGTATCAGAGCAATTACGTCTCTAGGTAAACCCACAAGTTGTCCTAGAGATACATGGTACCATAAATTAGGTTTGAAATCTTATAGTTATTGCCTTTTAATCTTATAGCTATAGGTTTGAATCTTTAAGGAAGCACAATTGGATGGAAGTATGCAGCTTAGAAGACGACTGTGAGGTGGAGAAGAAGTAGTTCCTCTATGAGATGAAGCTGGAAAGGTTTGCCCCTCATTTGCCAACTTAGTTGTAACGCTCGTCCTAATGGTAGGACTTTTTACAAAATATTTTTATAAAAGGACGACGGGAATTACTNTTTTAATCTTATAGCTATAGGTTTGAATCTTTAAGGAAGCACGATTGGATGGAAGTATGCAACTTAGAAGACGACTGTGAGGTGGAGAAGAAGTAGTTCCTCTATGAGATGAAGCTGGAAAGGTTTGCCCCTCATTTGCCAACTTTGTTGTAACGCCCGTCCTAATGGTAGGACTTTTTACAAAATATTTTTATAAAAGGACGACGGGAATTACTGTCTGATTTAAAACTTTTCACTTGGATACCCAGGGTGCGAGACTCCACGTTTATAATTAAAAATGTGCTTTGACAATAAAAGAGGTTTACAGCGAAAAACATAAATCTTGAAATAAAAAAGGCCTCTCGTACGTTTAAAATTTGTTCCTAGACTTCCGTGCTCTTCCCCATGGGCTGTGTCCATCCTGATCATGTAGTTCCTGTGGGGGAGGGACATGCATAAAAACTAAAATGAGTCGAAGACTCGTAAGCATTACTTCATACAATTAAAATATAACAACATAGGTTTTCATTCATGCATTCATCATTCATACATACTAATACGTGCATGCATACGTGTCTTACGTGCGTTCTTTTGAAAACGTCACTGGACGGAGCTTTTCTTTCAAAGGACTTTCCTTTATTTAAAACGTGTCCCCCGTCAGTGCCTTCATTTCTTCAAGAGCCACTTTACGGGGTTTTACTTTTAAAAAGCCTTCTTGTCGTAAAATATTTCCCCCGTCAATGCCTTCATTTCTTAAAGAGTCTGTGCTCTTGTGCGTACATGCATTCGTGCATTCATGCATACATACATTCTTTCTTATCACTTTCATAGGCTAGTACACACTGTTACGCCCCGTGTGTTTGGGGTTAGCTATCTTCCTTTGGACCCGGATTCTGCCCTTGACCACGAGTTGGGAATCCCTTTCATAGGGGGCTGCACTGGGTGTACTTCCAGTACTACTTACCCGGCATTGCAATCTGCCTATTCATTGGTACCCTTTTTATTCATTCATGTGGCCGTTACGTATCTTCATACATTCATGCTTTCATTTATTTCTTTCTTACTTTTCATTCATTCGTTCATGTCAGCTCTAGAGAGCTGGAGTTTTCATTCGGTTCATTCTTTCATTTAACAGTCCTTTCATGATAAAACATTTCTTTTCATGAGAAAACATTTCTTTTTGTGGATAAATATCGTTTGGGGCGTAAGCCCGAAAATCATCTTTTCACTTTTCAGTTCATTTCAGTTCATTCAGTTCATTTCATTTTTCTTTAACAATTCGTTCTTGAAAACTTCATTTGAGAACATACATGGGCTTAAACGTCAGCTTTCATGGCTCCCATAAGCGTCACCTTTGAACGTTGTCTCTCATGGCATCCATGAGCGTCACCTCGTGGCGCACATGAAAGCGTGGGTTCGTAGGATCCATAAAAGCATCCGCTATCATGCCTTTCATGCATTTTCATCAGTTTATGGATTTTCTCTTAGAAAATACATACAATAGATACGGTGTATAGTCATCCATTCCCATGCGTACAATTAATACTTTGGGTGCGTAAACAGGGACTGCCAAGGAGGGGCCGTACATACTTATACATTTGAACAATTAGCATTTTCTTTCTTAAAGTGTCTTTCGTTTCTTTTCATGAGCATCTTAAGGGAAAAGCATTTCTTGTATCTTGGAAAAATCTAGAAGAGTATGAACGTAACCCTTACCTGGACTCCATGCTACCTGCATGTCATGCAGTCCATTCATGCTTGTCAGATGGCAACCTACATGCATACACATACCTTAGCGTCATTTTCTATCTAATGCATAAGCAACTTAAACTAGAAGTAGAGCTACATATCACTTAGAACACTCTCCTTCTATCCCCTGCACTTACGTGCCCTTTACTATGTTAAACCCTTCGGGGACCACTTATGGTCACCACATCTTCCAACTCATGTCTTGCCTCGAGTGCTCATCCACTAAAGTGAACTCATGATTCACCTTAGGATCAAGACACTAAGGCCTCTGTCTCATTCTTCTCATTAACCTCATTCCGACGCATGACTTAAACCAACTAAGTCACACATCCCATCCAACACAGTACACTTGTCACTATCTTCATGCACCTTAACCCATACTAATCCTCATTCCCATCCAGAGAAACCACACAGCTCTAAGCCAACTCTAAGGCTTAAGCACTGTGTAACTATACTCAGGATAGATTATCCATTACATATGGCGAATCCATCCAGAACATGTGTCTCAACATATTACACATGTACTCTACCACTTATCACCTAAGATCAACATACATAATACGTTGATCACCAGTTTCGAGGGACAACGGCCATACTCCGATACCAACCTTCTCTTACCCGGTTAGCATGGCTCTTCATGCTATCCATCCATTTTGACAGTTCATCCCAACACTTAACATGACAAGATTCCATTCATAACTACATCTCATGTCACGTCATATAGCTCGAGATTATTCCCAAGCTACACCGTGACCTTGTCACGTCATTTGACATCCTGTTACATCACTTCCATACGCCAACTCCTAACTCATCACGAGTACGGTTCCTCACATACTCTAGTCACATCGTGACATTTTGTCACGTTCTCCTTACACCATTCATACCCCATCGCTTCACCACATGGCAAGCACAACTGTTAGTTACCACGTCACGAGGTGACGTTGCCCAGTCATGCTTCCGCTGCGTACTCTTACACTTATACTGCTGCTACACCCATACTTCCAGCCATAAGTCAAGTACGGTGACACTTGCACCTGAGACGATAGGCCACATCACAACTACTTCCGGATACTGTTCCACAGTTCCCGACACTACCCATCAAGTTCCACGTCCATCAATCACATAATCATCCTTATTTCTACGACACGCCTCACAGAATGTCGCTGCCATGTGGAGTACACTTCACGTATACTCCTTTCACATACGCCACATCACCACTATGGTATACCCGCCATATGGTGCATCACTCCACCACATGGGATACACTCCACATGTACTCCATTCACATGCATTACGCCACATCATCATTATGGCGTACCCGCCATATGGTGCATCACTATACCATATGGAGTACACTCTTCATGTACTCCCTTCATACATATTACGCAGCATTACCATTATGGCATATCAGCCATATGGTGCATCACTCCTCTACATGGAGTACACTCCTTGTGTACTCCCTTCACATACGCTATGCCACATCACCATTATGGCATACACGCCATATCGTGCATCGCCCCATCACATGGAGTACACTCCACATATACTCCATTCACAGACGCTATGCCACATCATCACTATGGCATACCCGCCATATGATGCGTCACTCCACTACATGGAATACACTATGCGTATACTCCATGCACGTTACGACACATCACCACTACGGCATACCCGCCGTATGATGCGTCACTCCATCACATGGAATACACTCCGCGTATACTCCATGCATGTTACGACACATCACCACTCNTCACATGGAGTATAGTCTACATATACTCCATTCACAGACACTATGCCCCATCATCACTATGGCATACCTGCCATATGATGCATCACTCCACTACATGGAATACACTCCGCGTATACTTCATGCACGTTACGACACATCACCACTACGGCATACCCGCCGTATGGTGCGTCACTCCATCACATGGAATACACTCCGCGTATACTCCATGCACGTTACGACACATCACCACTACGGCATACCCGCCGTATGGTCCGTCACTCCATCACATGGAATACACTCCGCGTATACTCCATGCACGTTACGACACATCACCACTACGGCATACCCGCCGTATGGTGCGTCACTCCATTACATGGAATACACTCCGCTTATACTCCATGCACGTTACGACACATCACCACTACGGCATACCTGCCGTATGGTGCGTCACTCCATCACATGGAGTACACCCCGCGTGTACTCCCTTTATACACACTACGCCACAAAGTACACTCTACTCGTACTTATCCCTCTCCACATGCCACATCACCATTATGGCATATCCGCCACATGGTGCATTGCTCCGCCACTTGGAGTACATTTCCAATGTACTCCCTGCATGCATATTACACCACATAGAGTACACTTAGCGTGTACTCTTCCCGTTCCACAATATGCCAGGAGAGTATATTCCACATATACTCTCCTCGTCTCACACTACGCCCCGCACAGAGTACACATAGCGTGTACTCTTCCCATTCCACTTACACCATGCCACCATTACATCACTGTCCACAACACTACACAGCACACTACATTGCACAACACATCTCCATCCAACACAGATATGCCCAACACTTCACTACACAGAATACCCAACACTACATCACACAGCACCACATCACCACATCACAATTCCACAACTCCACAAATACTAACAGCACAGTCCACAACCTAGTCAACTAATCAATATCTAACATAAATACGAGGGATAGAGAGTTATACCATCGACGGGATAACCCGTACGTTGCTCGTTGACCGTCACGGTCGAAGATGTCGGAAGGGTCGTGCGTGGTGGCTAAACCGCGTACGGTGACTATTTAGGCATTTGGATAGCTAGGTGTGGTCTTGGAAGGGCTCGTGGTGGTCTTGTGATGATGGCAAGGAGCATAACAAGGAGGATCTAACCGTGTACAGTGATGGTCAGCCACGCGTAGTGGCTGTCCATCTTGTGCAGTGACTACCCACCACTCAAAGTGGTGGTTTAGACCTATGGTTGGGCTGAGGGGTTGCTGGTGGAGCTCGTGGTGGCACTAGGGTGGCGCCACGATGGCTCACGGCAGAGGAAGGGGAAGTGGCCGTGTAAGGGAGAGGGAGGAGCCGTGGGAGAGTGAGAGAGAGTGTGCTTGCGTGGGTGGCAGATCGAGGCCGTGGGAGGTTGGGTTGGCTTGGTGGTGGCCTGAGGAGGCTGGAGGTGGTGGTTACTAGCCGTGGGTGGCAGTGCACGGCGGTGCACGGTGTGCAACCCGTGCATGAGAGAGGGAGAAACAGTGAGATGGAGGAGGGGGCTTCTGGCCATGGGCCACGTGGAGGAGGAAGGGAGAAGTCCATGGTGGCGCTTGGTGGCCGTGGGTGTTCGCATACGGCGGCACACGGTGGAGGCTACTTGCCGTGAGGGGAGAGGGAGGACTGCACGGTGGAGGCCGAGCTTGCTGGTGGAGGTTGGTCGGTGGTAGAGGAAGCTGTTGTGGCAGTGGTGGCACCGGAGGACGGCGCACGGCGGCGCTAAGCGCACCAAACCCATTCGGGCTGTGCACTTCAGAGATGGAGAAAGGGAGAGCGTGAGAGGGGGAGGCTGGGCTGGTTGAGCTCGCCGGAGGGAGGTGCAGCCGGTGGTGTCGGCAGTGAGAGCTGGCGACGCACGGGCGTGGGGTGGAATGCGTACTACGTACGCTGGGGAGAGGAAGGAGAGGGAGGGAGCTGAGGGAAATGAAGGAGAAAGAGAGGGGGTCTGGGTATTTAACCCAGTCCCTTCGTCTGGGGATCTACACAATGATCTAACGATGAGGAAATAAAACACTAATTTGAAAATGCGTAAATGTTAACTTAATTAAAAACGCTTAGAGGAATTAAGGTAGAATATTATTTTAAACTAACTTTGGTTTTTAAAATAATATTCTTCATCATTATAAAATAATGAAGTCTCACTTAACTTATTAAAGAGAATAAAATCATTTGATTAATAAAAGCTTTCAACATAATTTAAATCTCATAATATCTTAAATAATTGAAATCATTTTAATAATGATAATAAAATCATTTCTAGCAATTATAATATTTTTGGAGCTCTTCAAGAATATTATAATTGTCCTATTTTAAGATAAATCTTAATTCAATAACACTGAAAATACTTCTCATAAATATTTTCAGCATATTTAAAACACTGGGCATGCCCTAGAAGTCACACGATATCTTTCGAACCATGCCATCATGGTTTGACACGGATGACGAGTCTCGCAGTCGCTAGGTAGAAAGGCAGATGATCACATAATCTCTGCCTTCGGGATTTGCTTACGTCATAAAGACGGAACATACGTCAGAAAGAGAGAAGCGTACGTAAGAAGGAAGGAGTAGGATATTACATTAGTGCAAGGCAATATGGTGGTGGAGCAATATTCGGCCCATTTCATGGAGTTGGAAAGGTTTGCCCCTCATTTGATTGGAACAGAAAAGAAACGAGAAAGAGGAAGGTTCCCTATGTGATGGATAAAGGAAAGGGGAAAGTAGTCAAGATTGCAGTACCAGTTACACCCCCACCATGCCGAAGATGCGAACAAAGGCATAGCAGTGAATGTCGATTGACCACGGGAGCATGTTTTAGATGTGGTCAGACCGGCCATATGATTCAAGATTGTCCACAGAATACGCCTATAGGAACAACGACGCCAGGAGGCAAAGGAAAAACCCTGTGAAGGCCAAAGTTTACGTTATCACGCTAGAAGAGGCGGATTTGGAAATCGATGAGGCAACTGATGTTAGAGTAATCACAGGTAATGTTTCCAACCCTACTCTAATTGGTAGCTTGTTTACGTAAAGAATCTTTGACTAACCTTAGTTACCCTTTTAGGTAAGGTTAAATTGATGCATCACATGGCATGTGCTCTAATTGACTCTGGAGCGTCGTGATCTTTTGTATTTTATGATTGTGTGCAAAGATGTGAGTTGAATATGGAACCTTTGTCCAGAAGAGTCCTAGTAACTATACCGGACGGGAAGATAGTTGGATGTACTCATGTAGTTAAGAATTGTCCATTGGAAGTCGCTGGTTTATCTTTAATTGCCGACCTAATCGTTTTCCATCTAATGGAATTTTATTTAATTTTAGGAATGAACTGGTTATCAAAGCATTACACTAAGATAGATCGCCGAAGGAGGGAGGTAATTTTTTATTTACCATCAAAAGATAGAATTTGTTACATGGGAGAAGTGATTAGATTAATTTCATCAGTGGTAACAACAGGACGAGTTAAGAAGAGTATGATGAGAGAAGCTGCAGCTTATCTCGTAGTTATGATTAGTCCAACGGAGGAGCTTAAGGGAGTCAAAGTGTATTCCGGTGATAGAAGATTTTCCTGAAGTGTTTGCTGATGATTTGCCTGGATTACCCCTAGATCGAGAAACAAAGTTTGTGATTGAGCTAGAGCCAGCAACGGCTCCAGTACACAGGGCACCTTACCGAATGGCCTCGGCAAAGTTAAAGGAGTTGAAGGTATAGATTGAAGAACTCCTCGACAAGGGTTTTATTCGCCCTAGTTCATCTCATTGGGGAGCGCCAGTACTATTTGTAAAGGAGAAGGATGGAACCTTCAGAATGTGTATTGATTTTTGAGATTTGAATAAGGTGACCATTAAGAACAAGTATCCATTGCCTCGGATAGATGACTTATGGATCAGTTACAAGGAGAGTCAATGTTTTCAAAGATAGATTTGCAATTAGATTATCACCAGCTTAAAATCAAAGATCGGGATATACCTAAGACGACGTTCCGAACTCGCTGCGGACATTTTGAGTTCATCATAATGCCTTTTGGATTGACAAATGCTCCAATAGCATTTATGGAATTGATGAATCGGATCTTTAGGCAGTATTTGGATAATTTTGTGGTAGTATTCATAGATGATATATTGGTGTATTCTCAAAGTGACAAGGAGCATAGAGAACACGTAAGGATAGTATTGGAGATTTTGCAAAAGCACTGGCTTTACGCCAAGCTTAGCAAATGTGAGTTTTGGCTCCGAGAAGTAAAATTTTTGGGTCTCATCATTTCTAGTGAAGGAGTTGCAGTAGATCCAGCTAAGATAGAGGCTATAACAAAATGGCAGGGACCGACTAATGTCCATGAGATACATAGTTTCCTTGGTTTGGCAAGTTACTACCGAAGGTTCGTTGATGGATTTTCCAAATTCTCTAGTACAATAACAACATTAACTAGGAAGAATGCCAAGTTTGTTTGGAGCGAGAAGTGCGAAAGAAGTTTTCAAGAACTGGAAAGGAGGTTAACCATAGCACTGGTGTTGGCTTTGCCTGAACTGCACAAGCCTTACGTGGTGTACAGTGATGCCTCTAAGATGGGATTAGGATGCATCTTGATGTAAGAAAGATGAGTGGTCGCTTATGCTTCACGACAACTTAAGGATCATGAGCAGAATTATCCTACACTGCTCATTGTTGATTGGGAAAGTATGATTCGACTATGTTTTCATGTATTTGTCATATGATCACATGTTCTAATATTTTCAAGCCATATTGTGAGATGCATATTGTTGATCGGGGCTATATTTTTCCGTTTTTACATGCTACATGACTATGAAAAAGTGTAGCATCATGTGTCCATGTCTCATGCATTTGAGTCTATGTTTACAAAAAGAAAAAGGTCAAATTACGGTTTACCACGACCCCAAATGCTAGGACGGGAAAATATCCTAGTGGAACTCCCTGTAAAATAATGTTTCTGACACCAAAGTGTGTAAGAAACTAACTATGCTGACAGACACCTACACGATTGCTCGATTCGTGAGACATTTCCGGAGTTTTCACGATCTTTCTAAAGCCTAATGAAACTCATCCGCTGAATTTTTGGCGGGCTGTTACATCCTCCCCTCCTAAAAGATTGCATCATCGAAATCTATGCATGCACTAAAAGAAATAACTATTATTATTTAAAAGAGAAGATGTTGCTCACTAAGCCTATTGTCCATTACTGGACATATAGTCACTAGTCGATGTGGGTGGGGGCGAGTCCTCCTCCTCGTCATTGCCGAGTTAATGACCCTGAGTAGTTGTCCTCGATGAGTAGATGACATCGATGATCCTGATGTCTCAGGCTTAGGATCAATGGTTGTGACCTGCTCCTCAGCTGCTCGGCTGGCCTCAACTTTGTCCCATGAAATCTGCGCTTAGAAACTATTCCGATTCATCCATGTGGTCTGGTGAAGAAGTGGGTAGCATTCCTTATCAGGTAAGGCCTTCCTCTCATAGCCTATTTAATTGGATTAGTCGCCTCTTTCGTCATTCCTCTCTCAATGACAAATTGCCTACTTTGTTTTTGTTTATAGAAGAGATAACATATAAGTTTCCATGTGTTGCTACCAAGGCAACTGGTACCCGTGGCGACAGTGAGGCTGGGCAGCTACGAGTACGCCCCTTTGATTGAAGAGACGACTCAAAACATAGTAGCCTTCAACTCGCCTAAGTAACCAAAGTTATCCTTTATTTTAAAAGGTCAATTGATAACTCCTAACAATTAGGTGGAGAATACGAGGAGAATCTTTAGCAAAGATAAAATCATACACATGCGGACAGAGGATTTAATAAAAGAAATCACGCGCACACACACACACACACCTATTCCTATGGTGTAGTACATTGGCAAAGATGGAAGCAAGAGCACTCGTTAGGGCTTGATGATTGTACAACAACTCAACTATCAAAGGTCTACTAATCATGTAGTTATCAAATCCGTTAGAATACAAAAACAATGCTCTGTCCACCTAGCAATCATATAAAATAATAGCCATATTAGTTTATGATTGGATGAAGTATATCCATTTGGAGTTACGAAATCCAATTACAAGAGTCTCACTGACACTAGCATATCAATTACAAAATTAATAATTCTTATTCCCTTTCTCCTAGGATCTACCTGTCTGCATCAAGCTTCCAAGCCTCTCACCCTCTCAGTCTCTCTCCTTTTATAAAAAGTCAACTTTGTTAACCGTTCAGTAGTGTATGATCTTTACCGATATGGATTGGAAAGGCAAGCAGGGAGATGGGATGAGATCAAGAAGCTTTCGTGAGGAGAACTACAATACTAGAAGGGTGTTCTTGAGAAGTTATCCTCTTCAATGTGAAGGAGATAATGAATACAAGAGGGTCGCCGATGGGAGTAATCGAAAGAGACCTATGAAGAAGATGATCCTATCTGTGTTTCACTGGGATGGAGACAAATTTTTGATCTTAAGGAGATTCAAATGTAAGCTCGTAATTTATGTCATTGCATGTTTCCCCGCTCGCATTATGACCCCTACTGCCTTACTTTTAGCCTAATCTCCTGCTCTGTCTTCCTATCTTCTTCCGAATCTCACTGTATCATGAACAAACGATGAATTTAAATATTATGGTGAGTCTAACCTCACCTATAAACATGGAGTTCTATGGGCATATGATAATAAAACATATAATAGAAGGCCTAGCTATTTTGGCTGCCTTCCAAAAGAAACCAAAAACCTGTTGGACATGCATACACATTCATTAGGACCCACTATTAAAGNTGGCCTAGCTATTTTCGCTGCCTTCCAAAAGAAACCAAAAACCTGCTGGACATGCATACACATTCATTAGGACCCACTATTAAAGAAATCAACTGTTAGGACCAGAGAACACAGGTTACTGTTGCAATTAACACACATACATTTAGAAAGGAAGAAAACGCAACAAAAATTGGCACTAATTGAGCTTAGACAAATTTAAGTAATCCGCCATATTCAGAGCTACAATGGGAGGAAGGAGGGAGATGACGTGTAATGTGTGTACAAGAGAGGGACGTAAGATAAACCTGAATAAAATATCTCTGCAGGTTGTCTACTAACTGTCACAATAGACAACCTGCATTAAAACTCTCTACATAAGAAATCATTTTGTCATCTTCTGAAAACTATTTAAGAGCATATTAGAGAATTGTTTGAACTTTCATAGAAGAGGGTATGACGCCCACTAACTCCGCTTGGGATCAGACGAACATCTGAAGCGTCGGGACATGTAACACAATGTTACATGCCCCCGTTCATGATATATAAGAAGCAATGTTCCAAACATGCATCTAGCATTATGCAATATTCGCAGCGGATAATTTTTTTTATAACAATACTATGCACCAAACTTATAATATCCTAAATACTTAAAACATACTTCATACATAATGACATACTAAACAACTGAGATCACAACACTAGTCCAAAATGGTTGTGAACAAAAGAGTGCTGGAGATTGAACTCCACAAATACAAGTAGTAATATGAGGTAACTACATTTACGTTGCACCGTCGCTTAATCGACCATTTCCAGTTGGTCGATTCCCAGTTCTCCTTCAGATCCTGTAACACGTTCTACCATTCGGGGGGAATGGTAGTTGGGACTATCACAGAGAGATTTGATTACAAATCTCAGCAAGTTAACAAAAAACCTTTACACAGGTTAATGATGCATGTATTGCAATAAACTGCATGGCAATAAATGCACAATCAAAGCCAATAGTAAACATAACATAACCTGTCATAACATGGCATGAAATAATAAGCATAACATGACTTGACATAACATGGCATGAGCTGACATAACTTGAACTAAAATTGGAACTTAGCTTGACGTGACATAAACATGAAACTTGACATGAACGTAAACTTGAACATAACATAACGTGAAACATGACTTGAATGTGAATTACATGAACTTGGAATCTTATTCAATAGACTTAATTATTAAAGTGACCATATGGGTGTCTACACCAGCTGTGAGTGCGTTAATACGTACTCCATAATTGTTGTAGCCCCACGTATTCTACGTGTCACAATTACTGTGTCTCACGTAGTGTATGCTCCACAGTTGTCGTGGCCCCATACATGTGACAGTGAATATTATGTGACACGACAGACATGTAATNGTATTCTACGTGTCACAATTGTTGTGTCTCACATAGTGTATGCTCCACAGTTGTTGTGGCCCCATACTTCATGCTCCACAGTTGTTTGTGGCCCCATGAATTGTTTGTACCACACTTGCTGTGGACACACGTAACATAATGTGTGGCTCCATCGGCGTCAGTTCCTGGCGCGCTCTAATGACCAGCTAGTTAGGCCCCATTCGCAACCTATTGACTATACTTCGTCAACTTAGGGAATTTCACACCTATTTAGACACTCCAGCTTGAACAAATGAGTTCTACTAGGATATTGCCCCATCCTAGCGCTTAGGGTCGTGATTGACATGAATAACTTAATAAGCATACATGACAGCTCATAACATGGCGTGACAATATTTCATAAACATGACATACATGTAACAAACAATATTTCATAACATGACATACAGACAATATTTCGTAACATTACATAACATGTGATAATGAATATTACGTGTCATGACATACATGTAATAGATAGCATACGAAATGTGACATACTTGCAATAGATAGTAACATGAGACAAAATATATTGTGTAACAGATAAATATTTCATGACAGAATAATTCGTGTAATAGATAAACATGTGATGACATGGCATATATAACAACATATGAACATAAATTGTAGTTCCCTTACTCATCACACATACACAATAAACTGATAATAAGTTAAGAGCTAACTTATTGCGATAGTAGCGTTCTACGAGAATAAGCGAGAAACACGAAGAACAGTAAGAGGGTATTCTAAAAGTTAGAAATTAATTACTAACAATTAGAAATGTGAAAAGAGGCAACTTAGAGCAAAATTACCATCTTACCCTATGCATGTGGGAAAATTACCATTTTACCCCTAACTTAAGTATTTCACATCCTAACTCCAAAAATTATCAAAATTTACATTCCTCATGTAAATTTTGTTCTAAACTCAAATATCAACTCAGAAAAATTTAAAACCATTCACAATTATGGAAAACTCACTATGGTCGAAACCTACATAGGCCATTTCTCTTGAAATGGTTCAATTCTTTCAAAATTCAAAACTCATGATTAATCTAAAATTTTGTAACAAAGATCTTCCTATCCAAATTTTGTAACAATGATCTTCATACACATTATGCCACACAGAGTACACTCAGCGTGTACTCTTCCCGTTCCACATGCCACATCACCATTATGGCATATCCACCACATAGTGCATTACTCCACCATACGGAGTACATTCCACATGTACTCCCTTCATACACACTACGCCACATACAGACAGAGTGCACTCAGTGTGTACTGTTTCCATTCCACAAAATTATAGAGTTCATGAATAAAAAGCGTTACCCGTAAAACAAACCTACAGTCTAAACCTTAAGGAGTATGAATTCAACTCATAAATCTGTATAAATCCTATACATATCTACTCTGGTTTGCAGAATTTCAAATCTTAATTATCCACATCATTAACTCTCTATCCTCCACTTCCGACGTCTTAAATATGGAATTACTTCCTAAACCTACAGATATCCAAAAACTTCATAATTTATAGTTTGCAAAATCTCAAACCTTCAATCAAATTTATGTAAACCTCAAATTCTAGACCTCCAAATCATGTCTACAACCTTCAAATAAGCCAATCAAATCTTAAGCCTCAAATTCCTAAAATCTCAATCCATATAGTCTACAGAATCTCAAACCTGGCGCTGATACCAACCGTAACGCCCCGTCCCCGAGGTTCCGAAGAGTTAACTCATATCACCTAAAAATCATTTCCAAATAATACTTTTAAAATAAACTAGAGTCTCCATAACATATTAACCTATTCATTCAACACAAATATCCNACTTTGTAAAACACTTAAGATAAGATCTGGCTTCACTAATAAACATGCTTGAGCTGCTCCAAATTTCCTTATCTTCTAGTAGAGCCTTTGTTACTTGCAGTGCATCACCCTCAAGAACAATTTGGGGCAAGCCGAGGTCCAGTCCAAATTTTGCTGCTTGTAGAGCCCCATATACTTTGGCTAGTAGGGGATCAAGATTTAGTAGTTTTCTCTAGCTTAAGGTGGCAATGACCTGACCAAAACAATCCCTAATAGCAACACCTATACCAATCACTCCCTTGGCTTTATCCACTGCCCCATCCCAATTGATTTTAAACCAATTCAATGGGGAGCCTTCCACATAGCAAGAGAGTAGCCCTGTTTTGTTCTGTTGTTGTCTTGAGGATCAATTTCCACCATAGCCATTAACTCTAGCTAAATTCTAGCCTCTCTAACAATGGAATTTGGANAGTTTATCCCACCTCACCACTTTACAACTTTCGGAATCACCGGAACTATCCGCAAAGCATCCAGAATCATGCCATCTCGACGAGACAGATTATTATTTTGCTTAGCTGCGTGTGAGATGGACCCTAACCACACACATATAGAATGAACAACAGAATTATGCAATTCCACAATACCTTCCATTCGAGCAAGACACCTTCTTCTCCATAGGCGCCAAGTAATAATAATGGGAATAATGCCAACAATAAAGCCCACCTGTGAGGATGAGCTAGCCCTCCTAAACCAAATC
>QEOY01134253.1:95813-114533 GCA_003123805.1 Juglans sigillata
ATTATGCAATATTCACAGCAGATAATTCTTTTTTTAAAGCAATACTATGCACCAAACTTATGATATCCCAAATACTTACAACATACTTCATACATAAAGACATACTAAACAACTGAGATCACAACACTAGTCCAAAATGGCTGTGAACAAAAGAGTGCTGTAGATTGAACTTCACAAAATACAAGTAGTAACCTAAGGCAACTACATCTAAGTCGCATCGTGGCTTAGTTGACCGTTTCCAGTTGGTTGTTTTCCGGTTCTCCTTCAGATCCTGTAACAAGATCTACCATTCGGGGGGAATGGTAGTTGGGACTACTATAGTGAGATTTGATTACAAATCTCAGCATGTTAACAAAAAACCTTCACACAGGTTAATTTGCCGAAGAACCTCGCAATGTAAGCCTCAGTTTAGCAACTAATGGTTTTGATCCATTTTGTAACACAAGCACTTCTCATAGTACTTGGTCTGTCATACTAATGCCCATAATTTGCCACCATGGAAGTGTAAGAAGGGTCCTTATTTTATGATGACTCTACTGATCACAGGGCCAAGGTCACCAAGGAACGAAATAGACGTATATCTGTAGCTAATGATGGCAGAGTTGAAAGTGTTGTGGGAATAGAGTGTCAGTACATATGATGTAGCCTTGTTGTGGGAGTTCAAGATGCATGCTA
Source organism: Juglans sigillata (assembly GCA_003123805.1). Classification (NCBI taxonomy): domain Eukaryota; kingdom Viridiplantae; phylum Streptophyta; class Magnoliopsida; order Fagales; family Juglandaceae; genus Juglans; species Juglans sigillata. The sequence continues at coordinate 96,489 of QEOY01134253.1, forward strand.
CAATACTATGGACAATAAATGATTTCCCAGCATACGGGAACTTATTTGGGTGGAGCACAAAAGGTAAAATGGATTTTCCTGTTTGTAACAAAGATACATAGTCTCAGTGGTTAACAAATGGACGGAAATTATGTTTTATGGGACACNTAAATGATTTCCCAGCATACAGGAACTTATTTGGGTGGAGCACAAAAGGTAAAATGGATTTTCCTGTTTGTAACAAAGATACACAGTTTCAGTGGTTAACAAATGGACGGAAATTATGTTTTATGGGACACCATCAATATTTACCTCATGATCATAGATGGTATTCAAATAGAGTGATGTTTGATGGCAGGGTTGAGCACAAGTCATTACTGCTAAAGTACTCTGGTGGTGATATTCTTGCGCAATTGGAAGATGTTAGAGAAAACAGATTTTGGAAGGACACAAGAGCTCAAAAGTGGAAATGATAAGCAGTGGAATTGAATTAGATCAAAAGAGGTATTTTCTTTGAGTTGCTATACTGATCTATCTTGAGACTGCGCCATAATCTAGATGTTATGTACATTGAAAAAAATATATGTGAGAATATTTTTGGCACTCTGATGTTAATAGAAGGGAAGACAAAAGATACAACTAACTCTTGTAAAGATTTAAAGGAGTTGAGGATAAGACCAGAGTTGCATTTACAAGATAATGGGTCGTCAGCCTATATGCCCCTCGGATGGTATAAACTGTCAAATGATGAGAGAAAGAAATTATATGATTGGTTCATGACAATCAAATTACCCCATGGCTATGCTTTGAACATGTCAAGATGTGTTCAAACTCGTGATTGGAAGATAACTGGTCTTAAAAGTCATGACTGTCATGTATTTCTGCAGCGTCTGTTGCCAGTTGTTGTGCTTGGAAAGCTTACTTGAGATGTTCTTACAACTCTCACAGAATTAGGGAGATTTTTCAGGGACATTTGTGGTCGAACATTGAAAGTTGATCCATTGTAAAAAATGGAAGCTGACATCGCAGTGATATTATGTAAATTGGAGAGTTTGTACCCGCCTCCCTTCTTTGATGTAATGGTTCATTTGGCTATGCATCTACCTCGTTAAGCTCTAGTTGCTGGCCTGGTTCAATATAGATAGATGTATCCTATTGAATGGTTTTTGAAAAAACTTAAGCGATCTGTGGGGAATAATGCTCGACCGGAAGGTTCAATTGCAGAATCATACATTAATAATGAATGGCATACATTTTGTTCAATGTATTTCCGTGGGGTTGATACTAGATTTACGAGACCGGATCCAAATTATGAAGGTGGGCAAATGGGAGTCTCATCATCATTTTCCATGTTTTCTCAAACCGTACATCCCATAGGCGCACAAGGGGCTATAACCTATGTGGACGAGAGTTTTATAAAGCTTGATGGTATGTCTTGAATAACTTCACAAAAATTGAGTACTACTTGAGGTTAGTGATGAATCTCCGTATCAATAAAGTTTTGCATATTCAAGTCATATAATATAATATAAGTTGATACAAATTAATAGTTAACATGAACATGCGCAGTGAACATTTACAACTATTTCGCACGAGTGGTGTAACTAACATAGAAAAGAAGCATGAAGAGGAATTCACCTCGTGGTTTGAAAATACGATATTATTCAAAAATTAAATTTAGTGGTATCAACGAACTTCATACCCCTAAACTATACTTTTTTCTATTGATATTTGATATAACTAAATATATTTATTGATGTTGGTTCTATCGAAATATGCTAAAAATTCTGTTGCAATCTCACCAAAACTGTATGCATTGGCATATGGTTTGTCTAGGTAGGACATCCAATACTTAGGACGTTTGGTGCGTGGATATAGATTTCACACGTGTGACAAAGAACGATACAGAAAAATTCAAAATTATGGGGTTGTAGTCGAAGGAAGCCATGGGGATGATAATATTGACTTATACGGAGTCGTAGAAGATATCATAGCATTAAAGTACATGGGGGATATATGGTCTGGTTGCTTAAATATACTTGGTGGGATGTCTCAAATTCTAGGTTGGAAGTGCGTAACGATAAATATTTTGTCAGTGTGAATACATCTCGCACATGGTACGAGGATGATCATTTCGTTCTCGCTTGCCAAGCGAATGAAGTTTTTTATTTAGATGACCCCGAGTACGGGAACCCATGGCGAGTGGTGGAGAAGTTTGCACCAAGAAATGTATATGATTACATTCCAGAGGCAGACAAACCACACGAAGAATTTGATAGTCTAACAAATGAAGAAGTATATCAAGAAAAGGAATTAGACATCAATCTATTTGTTGACCTAAGCCAATATGACAGGTTCCCATGGCTTATGGAAGATTTTGAACCAGAAGTAATTGAGGGTGAAATCACGGAAGAACATGAATAAATTGAAGTGTCTAATGAGGATGATGGTAACTAGTTCAGCAAAACTGATAGTGAATGAATCTAATATTTGTGTAAGTATCATTCTTATAAATATTGCAACGTTTATACATACTATATATATGTTATTACAATTTCAAACAGATATGTCTCCCAAATACAAAGCAACAAGTGCGCCATCCCCATCTATTACAGACTCCCTGTGTGGTTCACCTGCATCAAAAGTAGGCCAACATCACCATACCCAGAACAAGTTACTGTATATATAGTTGTTGTAAGCCAATGTCGAGGTTGAGGCACTATGAGAGGTGCTTGCATAGAGAAAGTAAGAAAAGTGGGTAAAATTAAAGTTGATATTCCTAATGATCACACCAGTGGCTCTGGGAATTCGGCAGTTTGGCTTGCTTCTAATGTTAGTTACCTTACTTGCACGTATGCACTAATTACTATGTCCTCCTAGGCTAAAGGTTCCCAAGATATGAAAGATCATATCTAAAATCGTTGCCAGGTAATGTGCTACATCCAAAGAAACTAAGTATAAAATGTTAATTTAAAGTTAATTTGTATTTATACTAATTGTTTATAATTTTTTAAAGGGCGAGTTTGAACTTAATTTTGGCCCGTGAGAGGATCGACTAACAGTTGAGGAACTGATATGAAATGCATTCCGGAGGTACAAAGGTTGATGCCATGACACTATCAGAAGTTCATTAATACGACAGAGGAACACTAAAATCCATTCCAAGCAATGCCACCAAATGAATGGAAGAAGGTTGGTGATATGTTTGAAGATCCTGCTTATCAGGTAATTTTGATACTACCTTTTTTAAATAGTATATGATAGATGTATTAAACATATACTTATAATATTTTTTTTAGTAACAGAATACTGTGAACAAAGCAAATAGATCAATTTTAACGATACATTATCGTATGGATTCTCGATCTTTTCATCGTTTGTCTACAAAAATAGTCAGCTATTCTAGTCCCCGTTAAATATTAACATATACACTTTTCTCATTTAAGTTCTAATATAAATTTCCCTTTTGCAGCAAGAAGAAAGTCTTGTTGACTATGATCTGACCCAATTGTATGCTAAAGCACATAAAAAATGTGATGGTGCTTGGACCAGACCCGAACCAGAGCCAAATTATGTAAGTTTAAGTTTATTTAATTCAAGTCTAATACAATATTTTTGTTATTTATACTAACTTTAATATTATCTTTTGGAGGACAAGATAATATCTCTTAAGAAAATTGCTGCGGATCCATCTGATGAATCATTGTCAACGATGCACAGATTCTTTCTCAAGTTCTTGGATCATGTTCTNGCACATAAAAAATGTGATGGTGCTTGGACCAGACCCGAACCAGAGCCAAATTATGTAAGTTTAAGTTTATTTAATTCAAGTCTAATACAATATTTTTGTTATTTATACTAACTTTAATATTATTTTTTGGAGGACAAGATAATATCTCTTAAGAAAATTGCTGTGGATCCATCTTATGAATCATTGTCAACGATGCACAGATTCTTTCTCAAGTTCTTGGATCATGTTCTGGATATTTAAGGGACTTAGGACTTTGCGTGAAGCCATCCTCAATATCATCATCCTCTTCTAAAGCCAAATTGAATGATGACAAGACTAAGGAATTAGAGGAAGTAACACTTAAGCTAGAACAATTGAGATCCAAGGAAAAATAGTTGCTAACCCGATTAGATCAAGCCGTGAATTTAGAAGCGAGATTAGAAGAGAACATGCAGAAGAGGCTGGAGTTGAATAACCAAAAAATGTTTGAATAGTGGCAGGAAATGATGTCCCAAAACTCTATGCCACCACCACAATCTTAAAATTTATTTTTTCTTTAACTGTCTTTCTATTATGATGTTCCAAAATATTTGAACAATTGTGATGTTTGAATTACAATTTGTTTAATATTCGTATGGTATTTTTAATTAAATTTTGTTCTGTATGATTAATAAATACCATTTGAAATGTAAATAACTAGTTCAAACGGTAAATTACCATTTATAAATCTATTTGAACAAAAAAAGACCCATTCAAACAAAACTTAACCCATTCGAACAACAACAGAGAAATATCGTCCGTATGGCCGTTTGAATGGACGGAATTTCCAAAAACAAAAATTCTGTTCGAATAGACTGAATTTATATTCAAACACAAGAAAAATTTATTAGTTCGAAAGCATAAAATTTATTTGAACACTCCGTCCTTTCGAACAAGATCAAATATGGTCATTAGTTCAATCAAAATTTCTTATAGTTTGAACAGTACGTGTCGGTTCGAACTAATAGGATTCCATTCAAAAGGTTTCTTGAGACAAAAAATGGTTCGTCTAGAAAAAAGGTCCGTTCAAACAGTTTCGACTGGTTCTACCCGATTTCGTCTCCCTAAAAATTATTTTTTGAGATGAAAATAATTGATTTAGACGGTCACTATTTATAATGTCATGGACAGAGGTGGGGATTGGTCATAATCATGTAGGTTGGTGTTTTGATGTGTCGGGAAAATGTTTGTAAATAGTGATGTGTGTTGTGGTGATGTGCACCAGGTTATTATAAACCCAAGGCACCATGATGAAGTATTTCGTCTATGGCTCACTTTGAGCTATAGTTCAGGTTGTAGAATTTTGTTACTTAGGTTGGTTTTGTACTGGTATAAGTTACTAATATGTTAACGATGCTTTTTTAGATTAGGTTGTAATACCTACTATGGTTAGGGTTCAAGGTGATAGTACTTTCTAAGAGTCAGGTTAGCGGTGCGCCTATGCTAGACTTTGCCAAAAGCTAATCAAGGTTGATTTTGAGAAACTTGCATATTTTATGAGTAAGACTACCTCAATTATTTCCTGCACTACTCTATGCATCTGAGCAATGAAATGTGACTTTTTATCACGACAAGTGTACACATGAGGAAGTTTTGTATATTGCTTCAATATTGCATAAAATATGAATATGAAGTTGGAATATGGTCATGGTGGCTCGCAGACGATGACAACATCCATGTCAGGGTCATGATAACACATGAGATCTATGAGCTATGGGGAGATGAGAGAGAGTGAGAGAAACAAAGACAAAGACAGAGTGTAAACAAAGAGAGAGAGGAACAAAGACATGGATCAAGGGGGCGGAGAGGTACTTGACACTTGCCCTGCGCGTATGGAGGACAATGATGGTGGCAGCAGCATGGAGCATTGCAATGGAAATAGTCTATTCATTCCATATGATGTGGTGGGGCTCATTGAGCATCGTTCTAGGTGGCTGTGCAGCTTGGGCATCAGTGACACACAGTGGCTGCAAAACAAACAGTGAGATTAGAGAGAGAGGCCAAAAGAGAGTGAGGGAGACACGAAAGAAGATAGAAAGGGACGAAGGAAAAGAGAAGGGCAGGAGACCTACAGGCTTCATGGCATGCGGCATAGCAGTGTAAACAAGAGTTGAATAATGTAGGGACAAGTGGGAACGTGGTTTAAAGGGTGACGTGGGTGGCGATGAAAATGAATTACTGAGAATTATGAGAGAAAGATACTGACTAGGATAGAAAGAGGGCATGAGAATGAGATGAAGGTTGCGGAGCTTGCCGGCAATAGAAGGGCTACGGTGGTTATGGGGCGCCGCAATTGAGTAATGAACAACTGAGATAGATAGGGAGACTGGATAGGGAGAGAGGAACCTAGGANAGCTTGGGCATCAGTGACACACAGTGGCTGCAAAACAAACAGTGAGATTAGAGAGAGAGGCCAAAAGAGAGTAAGGGAGACACGAAAGAAGATAGAAAGGGACGAAGGAAAAGAGAAGGGCAGGAGACCTACAAGCTTCATGGCATGCGGCATAGCAGTGTAAACAAGAGTTGAATAATGTAGGGACAAGTGGCAACGTGGTTTGGAGGGTGACGTGGGTGGCGATGAAAGTGAATTACAGAGAATTATGAGAGAAAGATACTGACTAGGACAGAAAGAGGGCATGAGAATGAGATGGAGGTTGTGGAGCTTGCCGGCGATAGAAGGGCTACAGTGGTTATGGGGTGCCGCAATTGAGTAATGAACAATTGAGATAGATAGGGAGACTGGATAGGGAGAGAGGAACCTAGGAATAGAAATATTGATGGAGCGTGACTTACTAATGGCGGCATGCTCGTGGAGGTGCAAAGCTTGGGCTATTGTCGCATTGGTCTAGCTACAAAGTTAGAAGATGAGAGAGAGAGAGAGAGAATGAAAGACCGAGCGAGGAAAAAAAATAGAGAGACAAAGAGAGATGAATGAAATATTACCTCTATTAGCATCGAATGGAGAGGGGCGGCATGGTGAGGTGATGAGGGGAACTAAAATAGATAGGGGTTGGAGGGAAGATAAAAAAAAAATGCTTTTAGAGTTCAACCAAAACGACGTCATTTTGGTGTTTCCGTTCTTTTTTCCTACTGCTGGGTTGGGTATTGGTTTTATAAAAGGATCTTGGGCCTTGGACCAGGCTTAAATTCTATGGTTATGATCCCTAGCATGGGTTATAATAATTGCCTCTCTTTTGGCTTTGCCACGAATATATAATGTGGCCTTTGTTATGACCTTCCCATGAGTATAAAATTGTCGCCTCTATTATAATCCTGCCACAACTCTAAAATGGTAGCCTCTGCTATGACCTTGCCACATGTGTAAAATGGTGGCCTCTGTTCTGAGTGCAATTACTTTGGCGAAAAAGCGATTTATGTTCTGTTTGCCTATTTGTAGAATGAACAACCCTGCTATGGGAATAAACATGAAGTCTGAGACTTTCATGTGATTATATGATATTTTTTGTTCAATATACTATTATGTCATTACATTGTATATATCTAAAATCCCTAAGATGTAAGATTATGTTATACTTTGGTTACGAGGCCTGCCACGAGTTAAATAGTGGCCTCTGTTCTATCATTGCCATGGGTATATAATGTGGCCTCTATTCTAACCTCGACACGGGTGTGAAATTGTGGCCTCTATTTTGATATTGCTAGAGGTGTAAAATGATGACCTCTGTTTTGACCTCGCCACGGGTATAAAATTATGGAATCTGTTCTGAGTGCAATCACTTTGGTTGCAAAGTGATTTATGTTCTACTTGTTTTTACGTAGAATGCACAACTCTGCCATGGGGGCAAACATGACCTCTATTCTGAGTGCAATCACTTTGGTGACATAGTGATTTATGTTCTAGTTGACTATTCGTAGAATTTACAACCCTACCATGTGGTAAACATGGCTTCTGTTCTAAATCCAATCACATTAGTGACATAATGATTTAGGTTCTGCTTGACTATCTGGAGAATGTACAACCCTACCATGGGGATAAACATAGCTTTTGTTTTGAGTGCACTCATTTTGGTGACAAAGTGATTTATATTCTGCTTGGCTATCTGCGTAATGCACAAACCTGCCATGGGGTAAACATGGCCTGTATTTTGAGTGCACTCACTTTGTCACCAAAGTGATTTATGTTCTGCTTGGCTGGCTGCAAATATGCATAACCTTGCCATAAGAGTAAACATGAACCCTGTATGGATTGGGGTTGAGGATGGAAATGACTATTTAGGAGTACAAGTGAGTGTATATGGATTTTGTAGACTAGAAGTCCATTTGTATTAAAGTGTGGTAAGAGTAACTTTTGTAGGTGCTGAAATGGATTAGACTCAGTGGTGATGTATTTATGAATCCTAGGTTTACACATTTTGGTGAGGTTAACTGAGTGCGCAACGGAAATTAATGTAGAGATTATTGACTTTATATGCCTTTTGGAAGTATCCATAATTAGCTAGGCAAATTCTAAGGATGAAATTTTTATAAGGTGTGAGGAATGTAATGACCTTGCCAGTAGGTCCCATGCCCAAGATTCTTTTATAAGTCAAAGCCAAGCTCGTGAAGAAAAACAGAAGGGATCAAAATGATGTCATAATGATAAAAACCTAAGAACACATTTTCTTTTCCTTCTCCTGCCCCTCAAACGTCTTCTTCTGCACTAATGCCCATTTCTCTTTTATCTTATTATATGATATTATATGTTCAATATACTATTATGTTATTGGATTGTATTTGAAAATCCTAACACATAAGATGTTGTTTTGCTTTGTTTACGGGCCCTGCTATGTGTTATAATAGTGACCTCTGCTTCGGCCTTGCCACAGGTATATAATGTGGCCTCTATTCTAACCTTGCCATGTGCATATAGTGTGACCTTTGTTCTGACCTTGCCACAAATGTAAAATGGTGGCCTCTATTCTGACCTCAACACGGGTGTAAGATTGGGGCCTTTGTTCTAAGTGCAATTACTTTGGTGATAAAGTGATTTATGTTATGCTTGGCTATCTTTAGAATGCACAACCTTGATACGAGTGTAAACAAGGCCTCTATTCTGAATACAATCACTTTGGTGAAACAATGATTTAAGTTATGTTTGGCTATCCATAGATATGCATAACCTTACCATGGGGGTAAAATGTTTCTGTTTTGAGTGCACTCACTTTGGTGACAAAGTAATTTGTATTCTGCCTAGCTAACTGCAGATATGCACAACTCTGCAAGGGGTAAAGATGGTCTCCATTTCTGTTTCTATTATTGTTTCAGCTATGCTTATGCCTAAGATGTTTTGTATATAGTACTATTATTATAATGAAAGTCTTATGAAAATACAAATACTACTGTCATTTTTTTAGAGTTGTTTGTTTATGTATTATGTAACTGGCTCATGTTTACACACTAGTATTTGTTTGTTGTTTATTAAGTTATTAGACTCACCCTTTCTTCAAGGTTCTGCAAAAGGCACAGGTATGGGATGACGAGAGCAACTTGGTGTTCGACACTTTCAAGAAGTACCTCACGAGCTCGCCGCTCCTCAGCCAACCCCAGTGTGGGGAGACGCTAGCTCTCTATTTGGCAATTTCCCCCCATGTAGTCTGTTCAGCATGAGTATGCGAAGAGGATGGAGTCCAGAGGCATGCCTACTACACCAGCCGAGTATAGCGTAGGGCCGAAACTAGATACCCCCTCATAGAGCAACTAGCCTTTGCACTGGTAGTAACCATGCACAAGCTATGCCTGTACTTCCAACCTCACCTAGTAAGGGTCCTCACAGAAATCCCCATGTAAAAGATCTTGCAACGACCAAACGCCTCAGGACGGCTCACTAACTGGGCAGTAGAGATGAGCGGATTTAACATTGACTATGCAGCGTGGAACACCATCAAGGGATAAATGCTAGAAGGCTTCATTGTTGAGTGTACTGGTTTCCCTACAGAGAGCAATCTTTCACCTCCCATGAAGCCTTAGCAATTTTTCGTCGATAGCTCATCTTGCCTCACTGGAGGGGGAGTGGGAATGGGAGACCATATCATTACAGCTGAAGGAGAGTAGTGCAATTATGCCATCAAGTTAGCATCAAAACCACGAACAATGAAGCAGCATATGAAGCACTGCTTTAGGGCCTGACAGTAGACAGGTCTCTCAGTGCCACCAAAATTGAAGTACGAGCCTACTCTCAAGTGGTGCTCAATCAAGTGCGAGGGGAGTTTGTAGTAAAGAGTGAAAAATTGAAAAAATACTTGGAACTAGTAGAAGCTAAGCGCCCTAATTTCAAGTACTTCTAGATTCAGCAGGTGCCGAGGGCAGAAAATTAGAAAGCAGATAAGCTGGCATGCGCGGCATCCGAACAAGAAGACTCACCCTGCTAAAGCAGATGGTGATCCGAACCATTGAAGTACCCACCATAGGGATCAAGGAACGGGTTGGCGTACTCGACACCTTTCTTGAGATGCATCTCCCCTAAAGAAGCACAGTACGTGTTCACAGAATACTTGAGGGGATTTGTGATATTCACTCGGAAGGGAAGGCACTAGCCAGAATGTTATTGAGGGTGGGGTAATACTTGCCCTGGGCCCTGCGGGATGCCGAGGAGTATGCATGGAAATGCCAGAAGTGCCAAGAATACACTAAATTGCCCCACTGCTAGCTGAAAGAATTGACATCGATCACTTCACCTTGGCGTTTCACCCAGTGGGAAATTAACCTGGTTGGCCCACTCCCCCTGGCAAGGGAGGAGTAAAGTTTGTGGTAGTAGTTGTGGACTATTTCACCAAGTGGGTCAAGGCTGAGGCCCTAGCAACCATCATGGCGAACAACATCACACTCTTCCTACGGAAGACGTTGGTTTGCAGGTTTGGCCTCCAGCACACTATCTATTGGACAATGGGAGACAATTTAATTCCGATCACTGCCGTAATTGGTACCGAAAATTAGGGATTGAATTCTAGTATTAACCCTTGGGACACCCCCAGTCTAACGGGCAAGTGGAGGCGATCAGCAAAACAATGATAGGAATGCTCAAGAAACGATTTGACTACAGAAAGGGGCGTAGGCAGAAGAACTTCCTGCTATCTTGTGGCCCTACTGGGTCATAGTGAAGACGCCAACGTGGGAAACTCCTTTCACCCTCACTTACTGCCATGAGGCGATGCCGCCAAAAGTGATTGGGATCCCCACCTACAAAGTGCAGCATTTCGAGCAAGACTCCAATGACAGGTAACTGGAAGAACAACTTGACTTTATGGAAGAAGTTAGGTTGGAGGCAGAGATAAGAACCACCACCAACAAAAGCAGTGTCGAGCGGTGTTTCAACAAGCGAGTACGTACGAGAACATTGAAAGTCGAAGACCTCGAGCTCAAAGAAATAGTGACAACAACGCGAGATGAGGGAAAGCTAGGTCCTCGATAGGAAGACCCCTACGTGGTCACCACCACAAATTGCCTNCCACCAACAAAAGCAATGTCGAGCGGTGTTTCAACAAGCGAGTACGTACGAGAACATTGAAAGTCGAAGACCTCGAGCTCAAAGAAATAGTGACAACAAAGCGAGATGTGGGAAAGCTAGGTCCTCGATAGGAAGACCCCTACGTGGTCACCACCACAAATTGCCTAGGATCCTATCAGCTCTAAGACTCCCAAGGAAACGAATTGCTGCACCCCTAGAATACTAAACACCTGCAAAAATTCTATTGCTAAGCTAGTTTGATTATTTTAAATTCATGCTTTGGTGCAGACGCTATAGATCCTAATAAGAGAAGTGTTTATTTTTATGTCAAATTTTAGGGACATAACGAAATCACCACTAACAAAATCTACATCAACGAAACCTTCACTAACGAAATCTCCATCAACGTAATCTTCATCAACATAATCTCCATCAGCAACTTACCTCCCCACGAGGTGAAAGGGATGAGTGTAATGCCCAAGGCTGCTCTATCCCTCTCGCGGAGGAGTGCTGGTCAGCCCTTGGCCACCTAAAGACAAAAATTTACCTTCCTCATGAGAGTCAATAGGCGGGAGCGTGTCCAATAACAGACAGTCGGAACAAAGTACCTCCTACAGGGCCAAAAGGGCGAGGTGAACCAAAGGCCACTTTATCCCGCCGATGGAGAGTAGGTCTAGCCCCAAGTCTACCTAAAAAACTTATCCCGACCTCCACCATGAAAAAGTGTGGAATTAGCGCTAGCCTCACCCAGACGTACCCTATCCTGCAATGTCAACACGCAGGAGTGGGTACAATCTCAAATTGCCCGAACATCCTACCTGCTCACGAACGATGATATGTGAGCAGGAGGCTCATCCTCCTAATCCGGGATAGCGGGACTAGCCCCCCACCCCCCCCCCAGGCCGAAGAACGTACCCCTACGCCCATCGCAGTGAAGGAGCAGACCAGCTTAATACTTACCCAGCTATCCTAATACTTACCTCGACCTCCGCTACAACGAAGTCTGGGATCTACCCCAGCTTGACCCAAACTTACCCATCCCTGCGATGTCAATGGGCGGGAGGGGATCTAGTAACAGACTGACTGAAAAACTTAGGTCCCGCATGGGACAATGGGATAGGTTGAGCCAAAGGTCGCTTGTCCCTCCCACGAAAGAGAGAGGGTCCAGCCCCGAGGTTGCTCGAATAAGTACCCCAACCTCTATTGCAAAGGAGCGTACCGGCCACGTCGCTAAGATGAAGTGTGGTATCAGCGTTGGCCTGACCCAAACTTATCCTTCCTTATGGTGTCAACGGGCTGCAGAGGGTCGAGTAATAGACTGCCCAAACAACCTACCTCCCCGGAGAAACAAAGGGATCGGTTGAGCCAAAGGTAGCCTTGTCCTTCCCATGAAGGAGAACGCATCTAGTCCCGAAGCTACACGAATACTTACCCTGACCCCCACCACAGCGAAGGAGCGGACCAGCCACATTGCTGTCCGAATTACCTCCTCAGTGTACAAAGAGGCGATTTGGAGTGAGGCATTCTAACCTCTCCCCGATAGAGTGCGTGCCGAGTCCATTGACCACCCGAATACTACACCAAGAACACGGACAATAACAAAATGATGGCAAAGAGCAATAAGCACATTGCAACATAGGGCAGAGGGCCTAGGTTTACGAAATTAACTCCTACCCTTAAGGATAAAATTATGATGGCAGTCTTATCTCCCAACCAGGGATTAAATATTGATTGTTAACAAATGGAAGTGGGTCCAATTCTAAACCTACTGGACAGCTTACCTCCCTACAGACCAAGGAGACGGGTCGAGCCAAAGGCCGCCTTGTCTCCTTGTGGTGGAGAGTGGGATCAGCCCCACGGCTACCCAAAGAATTTATCTCGGCCATCGTTGTAGAAGGAAGCAGACCGGCCTATTCATGTCCAACTTCGCGGCCACAGTGCTACTTGGGAGGGGCATATAGGCGTGTTAGCAAAAAGCTACCCAACCTCTCCCCCCGAGGAGGCAGCCGGAATTCCCCTGGTGTGACTTTAACTCTTAAGGAAGGATTTCCATCCCCCCCAGGTCGGCGGCAGCAGCTAAAGGCCAACAAATGCTGACAACATTTCTCTCATTTTCTTTCTATTACATGCCACAGTAAAGCACATTCAGGAGGCAGATAGCAAAAGGGGAAATCAGCATAAGGAAAGACACATTGGCCTTGTCAAACAAAGTCACTAATGGCCTCAAGTGAACGACTACCTACCAAAGGCGAATGAAAACAGTAGGACCAGGAGAGCTGTCGGCCTATGGGGTCGCTAGGAATACGTTGGGCACAGGCGAGGTGGATCGTAAAACTGTGAATAATGACTATCCTCCCTTGCCCAACANTTATGGAGCACCTCCCTCTCCTCAGAAGCAAGCGCTGCCTTGAGACAAAGAGTGCTGACCCTTCCCAAGGACTTCGACAAGTCCACGAAGGCCTCCTCGACCTCTTCTTTCTTCTTCCACTTTTATGCGGCACATCGTAAAGCCAATTGTGCGAGTGAACGAACTACTCTATTCTCACTAGCCACCTCCTCTCGGCAGTCCACAATAAACAATGCTAGACGCTCCAAACCTTTCCACGGGAGTCCGGGTTAAAATAAAAAAAGGAAGCAAACAAGAAGCACAGAGAATGTGCAAATGAAGACCATACCCCAGCACGGCTATCCGTTTTATGGTTACAGTTAGCACGGCTAGACGCAGTCGTTAGCCGAAAGTCCGCTGGGTCAACAGCCTCCTCATCCACCTTAAGAGCTATAGGCGCCGAGACTCCCTCAACCAAAGGAACTCCTACCATTGCATCCTCGGCCCGAGCAACGGCCCCTGCCACCTCAACGCAAACTAAGATGACCTCGACCTCGGGAGAATGAAGTAGAGGGGCCTCGGGGATAGAAACCCACTCAGGGGATCCCTCGTCCTCAACGAACTCCTCCATCAGCGAGGGTGAAGGAGCCCACTTGAGAGCTGTGCCAAGGAGGGGGGAGACTACTAAGGGACCCCTTGCCATAGAAGGGATCGGGGGGATTATAATTACAAGTTCAGTAGTGGACCCAGGGACCGACAGGCCAACAACATAGCAAGCTTAAAGTTCGCAATCGTCATCATCTTCTTGGGCGAAGACGGCTCGACTCGATTGATGAACACCATAGGAGAAGGAACTTTGGGAGGAATGGGAAGGCCGTCGGAGGCAGATTTGATCAGAGAAATCCACCAAGGTTTTTTCCCTTCCCCTGCACTAGCGAGCTGGGAGAGCGGTAGCGGATTTGGGACGTGACCGCCCTTATCAAGAAGCCTATGTTGGAGTGCTTGTTGGAAAGGGGAGCCAAGTATCGACGAAGGCTATCCTCGACTAGCAGAGCCTTCAGAAAAGCATCTTTCAGATGGGCCTTCAACCAAGCATGAATGACCTTGATCATGAGTGTCTCGGTCGAGGTCGTAATAGGGTGATGGCCCTTGTCACTGCCCACTACCCCNGATTTGATCAGAGAAATCCACCAAGGTTTTTTCCCTTCCCCTGCACTAGCGAGCTGGGAGAGCGGCAGCGGATTTGGGACGTGACCTCCCTTATCAAGAAGCCTATGTTGGAGTGCTTGTTGGAAAGGGGAGCCAAGTATCGACGAAGGCTATCCTCGACTAGCAGAGCCTTCAGAAAAACATCTTTCAGATGGGCCTTCAACCAAGCATGAACGACCTTGATCATGAGTGTCTCGGTCGAGGTCGTAATAGGGCGATGGCCCTTGTCACTGCCCACTACCCCATATGGCAAAAACAGGGAATAAATGCTTATTGGCCTGGCCTGGCCGATAGGAAACTCCCATCCCTCACCAGAAAAAAATAATAACTGACGATTCCACCCCTTCACAGCAGTATGCTGCGGCTCCAGTTGAGCCAACGCCTGGACTGGTCTGAAGTCGTAGATGTGATGACCTTGCCCATAACATTGTTGGTGAGTAATAACCTGCGCACCCTGAAATCTGAGTAATTGGCCCTGACCTCCTCCAACACGCAATGCCAGATGATGCAGCATAACACACGGATCCTCCATGCACAGGGAAGGAGCTGAGCAGGTGCCAACTCTAAGAAACCTAGCACTTCTCACACTGGTTGATAGAAGGGCAGCTTAAGGGCCACAAGAGAACATGGCAGGGTACATCGTAACCTTGGTGGTGTAACCCTCAGAATCTACCACACCTTTGGTAGAAAGGGGCACCACGAACCACCATCTGAGGTAGGGGTGAAAACCGACCCCTTTGTTGTGGGTTTTGGGAAAAACCGACACCGACTGATGAGAGAAAATTGGACGGAGCAACCGGCCGTAACCGGTTGATGGGGAGGAGGAAACCAATCGAGGTGGTTCTCGGGTAGTTTTCGGTCGGAGTTAGGTTCCCCTAGAGGTGAGATTCTTCTAAGAGAATAGAGAGAGAGAGAGTAGTAGAGGAGAGAAAGATAGAGTTGTAGACGAGAGAAAGAGAGAGTTGCAGAGGAGAGAGAGAAAGAGTTGCATAGGAGAGAGAGAGAGAGTTGAAGAGTTGTAAAACGCGGGGGAGAAGGGGATTGGGGAAGAAGACGACCCTGTCTTGAAACGACGCCGTTCAATTTAATTGGAACGACGTCGTTTCATACATACTGTTTTTTTTTCATACGTGTTAAATAAAATGACGTCATTCAGTTTAGTACCAAATGACGTAGTTTCTATTATGTTTTGTATACTTATAGGTGCAAAATGACGCCGTTCCACTTAAACTTAAGTGGAACGACGTCTTTTTGATTAGTGTATATTAAAAAAATATAGTTTTACTTTATCAGTCAGTTTAGCAGTCCGGTCCAACTTCAAACTAGGACCGAACAGCTAAACGTCGGTTCCTTGAATTTTCCTCCGCACGCTGGCTAGTTCTCCACCAGTTCTGGCCTGTTCTTGACGTGACAGGTCGGTAGCGTGGGTTTTTGCTCAACCCTAATCAGAGGAACCTTATGGGTTTCCTTCAACGACTCCAGTTCAGCAAAAGTCACCTCCGAACGCAACAAGAAACTGGCAAATCCTTTCCAAATGGTGCCGCCTTGATCGTCAGAGGCACGAGTAGTGTCGAAAGGTCCAGCTGATCTAGAAGGACGCGTGGATTTCTTGGGAACCATTGGTAACCAGAGGGAAAGAAGAGAAACCCGGGAAAACGATACGAAGAGAAGTTCTTGAAAGCAGAAAAAGGACCCAAAATACCAAGTAGAAGAGGGAATGAACAAAGTAACCCATCGCTAAGAGGGAAAAGAGCTTATATAGGCAAGGTTGATTGTTTATATCTCAAGGTAGTAGGAACTCACGTGTCCCATGGAGTACCAGAATCCCTCAATCGTCGCGATTCCAATAGAGCATATCCAATGATGCGATGTGGGAAATAAATAACTGCTTGACGCGGAGTAATGATGAAACAACTGAAGGGGCACCATTTAATGCAGAACATAACCGTCATAGTGCAGCCAAGAAAGCTGGAGATGAACCGTTCCAAGATATAGAGTGAAGGCAAAAGGCCACAAGGACATAGCTGGGGAATGGGGGGATGCAATAGGTGAGCGCCAAGAAGTTTGTGAACCTTGCCCTGAGAAAGAAAAGGCCATGCAGTCTCAAGTGCAAAAGCTAATTAAACAGGGGAGCAAAGGCAGAATTCCCGAATTCCCCTCGGACTCGTCCAAGAGGAATTGGCAGGCTAATTGTAACAGAATTTTTTTCACTTCAAAAGCCCACTAGACCTTGGCCCGATACTCAGCCCAGGGTCCAAGGTTATCCATGAAGAAACATGCCTACAAGGAAAAGCAAATGGGTGGCTGATGGGACGGACAAGCCTGACATATCTTGGCCACACTCCGATCGTGGGGCGTTTTACAGGATTGAGCAAGAAAGACAAAGAACCCTTGATCCTTTGACATGGAAATATGGATGGACCACCAAAGATAGAGCGAGATTAGGGAGCCACGCCGCATTAATGGTACCACTACCTGAGCTACATGCCACATTAATCATGTCGTCGCAGAGCCACACCTCATTAAAGGACTCTCACAAAATGAACAATACGAAGGACACAGACTCCATAGGGGCAGACACGATATGTCCCCCTCCCAAACTCCCGATATAAATAGCAACCTCCAGGTACAAGAGGCTCTCAAATTCCTATACTCTCTTACTTATTTACAAACTTCCAAGAGATTTTACTGATTTTGACATCGGAGACTGTTGGGATAAACCAGTTATCAGAGGCTAATTATAAGTATTGCAATAGAAAGAAACAAAAGAAATAACGACAAACACACACAGAACACCAAGATTTAAGTGGTTTGGCCTAATGTGAGCCTACATCCATTGGCGGGGTCGATATCAAATATTTCACTATCAACAAAGATGGAGTACAGGAATTACAGAGGAATTCTTTAGAAAAGAATTATCTCTACCTCATTTCTCTCACACTCATACTGAGGTTGCTCTCCAAAATGCAAAAAACTAAGAGATTGTGAAAAAACTAAACGCCTAAATCTTGAACATTCGCTCAAGCGAGTGTCAAGAGGTGCTCGAGCGAACGTTAGGGCTGGCATCCCGCTCGAGCAGATTGTCGAGTTGGTGTCAAGCGAACTCTCTGGTTGCATCCGGCTCCAGTGGACTGTCAAGCGGGTGTCAAGCAAACTCACGAGTTGGCCTCCTACTTGAGCTGACTGTCGAGTGAAGTGTCGAGCTAAGGCTGTCGAGCCACAGTTGAGCTATAGTCAAGCCAGGATCAAGCAACAATCAAGCCAAGCCTAAAAAAATACATTTTTAGCAGGAAATCAAGAAAACGCAACAAATATCCA
>QEOY01134253.1:114723-147999 GCA_003123805.1 Juglans sigillata
TATATTGTGAAGCTCTCCTAGCAACTCCACCTTCTTGTTATAACCATACTCTTCTTTCCTGTGGAAACAACAAATGAAAAACTATAAAAGGATAAGGTTCACCCAATAGTGATCCCAAAAAACACAGAGACGGATCGAAAACCAGCCACAAAGTAAGTGAAGGAAAAAAAAAATGCCCTTTCTTGAAGATAGATCAAAGAGGAGTCAATGAAGCCGTTCCAAACTCCAAGAACCATCATTGTCTGAAAATAAAATAAAGGGGGAAATTGATGAAAAAATAATAATAGTAATAATAATAACATGAGAAAAAGAAAGAAACCCATGTAGTATCCATCTGTTAGTTTTGATTAACTCAAAAAAAGAAGAAAAAAAAAAGTCACCCATAGAGTGGAAGAAAACCCAGTAGAATCATCTCGTTAACCTCATTTCTGCTCAAATTCGCTTGTTGTTGGGATCTGTTTGAAATCCTCAATAGGAAGCAAGAACCTTGCACCAGTACCACTCTCTTGCACCCCTTGATGAAGAGTATTATTCCCATACCCACTTTTGAACTCCTCAAGAGAAAAATTTAGAGTACTTGGGACAAAAATTTATAGGATTCGTGTTTGGAGAGAGGTGTGATTACCGTGGACTGGGGTAGTGCTTTCCTTTGGCTGTGCTTTGTTTTTGAGTAGCAAAACAGAGGATTGTTCATCCTACAAGTGGCCTCTGGAAAACGGCGGCCTATATAAGGTGTATTAAACCTGTGACCCGATGAACCTGACTTTAGTCGGGTGGGCCATGCAATCGGGCCTTTCGGATTGATCGGGTCTAGGCCTTTTATGCACAACCTCAATCACAATGTAACAAAAATGTATTCAAATCATGCTAACAAAATTAAATGAATATCAATAAAAAAGAGCAATGCTAGGTACAATCTCCAAATGGGGACTACAATGCAAGCCTAAGCTATTTTAACTTTAAAATTTTTTAAAATTACAAAATTATCCCTCCTAAAATGATGTTTTCTCTCATTTAACAATGTGTCTGCACATGTAGTCTCCATTTGAGGACTGCAAATAGAATTTCTCATAAAAATTTAGGTTGCATTTGGGAAGTAAGGTGATCTCAAATATTTTATAAGTAGTAGTTAAAAAGTAATGTTAAAATATTGAATAGTAGTGAATAATAATAAAAAGTATATAAAAAATAATAATAAAATAATAAATAGTAAATACTCCACTGTCCAAATTAGCCCTCAGTCAGAGCCGGGAGAGAAGAAGGCAAGCACATGATTAGCTGCAGTACAAGCATCTTTTTCATCATTAAACTGTTAATGTTTCTTCAATCACGTGCAACTAGCATGAGTAATTGGGATTGGGTGTTGGGATGTTGTAGAATCAGAGAGTTTTTAAGGTTGCACTTGCATGTAATTAAGTTGGGCTAGCCAGAAGCCTAGTCCGCCAAGCCTAGAGGTTAGTTTGGGGTTACTCTATTCCATAGGTCCAGTCCCGAATAAAAGAATTTTCGTTGCAATGACGAGACTCAAGGCCCATTAGTCTTTCCCCGCCCCAGGCTTAAGCCGGAATCGAGCAGTGTCATAAATTTTTCAAGAGAAGGGTCAATTTTTATACAAGTTATTGCTACTAATTAAAAATTAGAAACTAATAATAATAGAAAAATGTTACTCATCATCTACATACTAAACATAATTTTTTAAATTTTAATTTTTTTCCTTACTAAATGTGTGGTATATGGATGATGAATAGAAAAATTTAATTAATTTAAGAAGATTAATAAAACCAATTCAAAAATAAAAAAATAAAAAATAAAAATAAATGTAGTGTGTGGTGTGTGGGATGATAAGTAGTAAAACCATAATAATATATTTGCAACTCGAATGGATCACTTTGTTTAGACATTGACTTGAATTTGAACAGCTACTAAAATTGTCATGTAATCAGAATAAGAAGAAAGAGAACAAGAAATTTTTCATATTTTCTATGGTCTCCCGACCCCGACCATATATATTTAGATGCATGTGTCGAGCAATCTGCTAAACTTATTAATTCATTCTACATGGGCATTTTCTTTTTCTTTATTAACATGTAAACGTAATCCTATCAATTATTCCTTGTGATCAATAGCCACCGATGCAAAGGTCCATGCAGCTTGTAAGGGCACAAGATCCACCATTAAAGACGCTACAAAATCTTTGAGCACCATTCCAGTACGTAGCCATCTTCGTCCTTGTACAAGACATCAATGACACGTGGAAGGTTAAGAACTCGCATGAGAATTGCATGGGGACTTCGGTTGGGTAGAGGCATTCTTTGTTTATATCCTTCCATGCATCTGTCACATGTTTCCTCAATTCATGGACCGCGCGCTTCTTCCTCTGTAACACCGTGCTGTGTCATGTCACACTCAACAACCGAAGCAACATGCCCTCTCTTTTTCTCAATTTGCAAGTATTATTATTAAAGAATCGTTAATATATGTTAGTATATAAATTAATAGGGAAATTTTATAAATTATTATTATAAAGAAAAAAGAAAGAGAAATAATTAAACCTTGTGTGACACGATGTCATCCATGAGTCGGCAAACCACTCTTGAAGTTGTTACCATGCATTTTAGGGTCACCGGACAACCAATATTCGAAGGAATCCTTTGTGACAAGTTCTCCCATTCTGACTAATGATGTGGTTGCTAACATTGCGTAGGCAGAGGTAACAAGGGCATATATTCGTCCATTGTTGGTATGTATTTCGGGTGGAACCATTTGGCTTCATGGTGCAAGTATGCTCTAACTTGATTCTTCATCTGAGACAACGTACGTTCATAGATACTAGAAAATCACAATCAGAACAAGTACTAACGTTTTTGAAACATATAATACAGTCAAATTGTAAAGCCCTAACCACGAGAGTCCGGAGAGTTAACTCATATCACCTAAAATTCATTTCTAAATAATACTTTTAAAATAAACCAGAGTCTCCATAACATATTAACCTATTCGTTCAACACAAATATCCATATTCCTACATAAGGACACATCAGTGGTGTCTCATTGATATACATAAACTTTTCCACAAAGACTAGAAATATTCATTACTCAAAATACCAAAGTCACATAAAATATCAACGCTACCAAAACACTCTCCAAAAGTCATTGTACCCTAAGGCACTTAGTCTTCTNTGGATCGGGACTGACTGGTCTTAGTCTTGGTTGGGACCTCAACGACCGGTCAGGTTGGTTTCTCCAGTCTGGACGAACCGTTTATCACCCCTAGTTAGCGGTGAGTCTAGTGACTCCTTTTTATGTGCCCAAAAGTCGGGCAATCAAGATACAGTCACCGCCTGTTGCCTCGATGCTAGTCCAGTGACTCGGCTTTAATGTGCGCAAAGGTTGGGCAGTTAAGGGATTGTGACCTCTTATTACTTCACGGCGAGTCCAGTGACTCGGCTTTTATGTGCGCAAAGGTGGGCAATCAAGGGATTGTCACCGCCTGTTGGTTCATGGCGACTCAAGTGACTCGGCTTTTAGTGGATACCCTGAAAGACAAAACACATAATTCGAGAAGACATATAATTTTATTCATGGTTTGTTAGTATTCGCCAATACATTTTCTTAGTTCATTTAAGCAAAGTATTTTTCCCAGTGCTCTGCATTCCACGGGTGTGGTAGTTTGTATCCCTGGGCATCCTTAAGCTGATAAGAGCTTGACCCATTGTTGGCTGTGACAACAAAAGGTCCTTCCTATCGTGATCCCTGTAGGTGATGGTGGTGCCTTGGTAATGCCTGAGTTGGAGATCGTGGCTAGCAGTGGTGTCAATGGGATACCCGAATTGGAGACGGTGGCTGATGCAGACTCCCCAGTCAAATTGGGCATGTGCTATTAGGCTGGTTTGTAGGCGACACCGAAACCCTACCCAAGTCGATGCTTGATGGGGACGAAGGTTCTCCTTCTCGGGTTCCTCCTTTACTGTCTGGAAGTAGGGAAGCATGGGGCAAACCTCTCGACTCGGTGGGAGCGGCGCTTCAAGGACTGGTTCAGGTTTTGATAGAGCTTGGGCCGAGGCCATTAGTCGGAAAGCTGACAAACTCAAGGCTTTCTTCTCGATGGGACATTTTTATCATTATTTACCATTATTTGAACCTTCCTTTTTGCTTGTGTTCTAATTCATTTTGCCAGGGAGTTGACCAATTGGCCACCCTAATAGTGGATGAATGGGGGGGGGGGGTGCTGGAAGAGGAGGTCCAGGCATTGTAGTCCCTCACCATCCTGGTCCGCAAGGCAAATAAGGATAGGGAAGATGTCGTGGAGGCCTTTGTCCACCTATACTCCAGTCGTAAGCACAAGAAAAAGGAGATTGCTAGGCTTTGCCAAGAAAACACCTTTCTCCAAGACGACTTGGTTAAGTCTTAGAACGAGATTGCTTGCTGCCTCCTTGAGACCAAGCTTCTGGAGGAGGATTAGGATAATTTGTGAGACCGATCAGCTCATCAGTCAAAGGAGTTTGAGGAGCTTAGGAAATCATGTTAGGACCTTAAGGGTGAGAAGGACAAGCTAGTTAAAAAGCACAACTTGAACGTGAGATTGCTCGNGAATATTTTAAAATATTCTTTTTAAGTGTTATCAGTCTACTTACTAACTATTCCAATAAAATATTAGCCCTTTAAAAAATATCCATTTAACAAAATAAATCCATGCATCTATGCCTAAATAAAACATACTTTACAACCCACGCAATATACTCATGATTTCAAATTGAAGTACATAACATAAACTTAATTAAGCTAACACCCAAAACACTAACCCTGGAGACGTACTATAAGAGGATAGAAAAAATAAAAAGAAAACAAAACAATATTATTTCCCACTGTTAAGTTAACATAAAATTACGTATACATCTGCATATATATATATGTACACAGAAAGGAAAGCTTAACACTGTGCGGCAGAAGCACTTACGGAGAGGTGGGGGAGCACTACGGCGTGGAGCTGGGGGCTGGCTATGGCGGACGAGGGTGGCGCTTGGTCACTAGCTGTGAGAGCAAGAGAGAGAGACGAGAGAGGGACACACGGTGAGAGAACGAGGGAGAGACCGAAAGGCAAGGACCACCACTGGAAGTGGTGCGAGCTCACTGTGGGATGAGGCAGTGTGCGGCAGACCGGGGTGATGGAAGGTCCTCGCCGGCAGTTTCTGTCGGGGCACGGCACGGTGTAGCTCCCGATGGAGCGTGATTGCAGCGGCTTGGTTGCTGCNGGACACACGGTGAGAGAACGAGGGAGAGACCAAAAGGCAAGGACCACCACTGGAAGTGGTGCGAGCTCACTGTGGGATGAGGCAGTGTGCGGCAGACCGGGGTGATGGAAGGTCCTCACCGGCGGTTTCTGTGGGGGCACGGCACGGTGTAGCTCCCGATGGAGCGTGATTGCAGCGGCTTGGTTGCTGCTCTGTTTTAGGCAACTAAAACAGAGTATTACAAGGCTTCTAATTGAGGCTACAAGGCGTTGGGAGGCGGCTACAGGGCTGAGGTTCCGCGTGGACTAGGTCCGAGGGAAAGGTGGCGACTCGTTGGCTGGCTGTTGCTCTGCTTTTTGGTGGTGCAACCAAGGTAACGTTTACACGGAAAGGGTGGTGGTGCACGGCATGAGGGGTGGACTTCGTGTGGTTGGGCACGGTTGGGGGGGTGGACTCAGAGTGGCTGAGGTACAGAGGCGGACGGTGCTTGGTGGCGTCGCGGCAAGCGGATTAGCTTTGGGGTGGCGTTTACTGGAAGCAAACGGAGCCTTATGGTTTGGTGTTTTTCTGAGAAAAGGTTGTGGTTTGCACTGAGGTTGAGGGTGGAAGCTCAGATGAGTTTAAATGGCTAAAAGCATGAAGAGAGGGCAGCGGCGCTGAGGATGATTAACACATATATATAAGATATATAAATAGTAAGGAGATAAGAAACCTAGAGGAGAGGATGGGAACACTGCATGAAAAAGGAAAATGGACACAAACTGAGCGATGGTGTCTGGAAAAAAATTCCACGGACTGGTTTCTTACGTCTAAAAAGAAAAGAAAAGAAGATAAAATAGAATAACATAAAATAACATAAAGTAAAAAAAATAAAAAAATAAAAATAAAATATATATACTTAGGACCACGTCTTGGACCCTTAACGAGATTATTGCATGGCTTTTATCTAAAGTTCTGGATCTCTACTCAACCTAAAATAAATACACTTATCCCATAAATTTTCTGATGAACATCCACTTGATCCATTAAAGACTTTAAAACCTAATTATCAACCTATTAAAAAAATTTTATACCACCAAAAATATCTTAGGCCTAAACTCTCTTCTAAAAAATTTTATTCGGGATTTTTTTTTTTTTATAAACCCAAAACATTCTGTAAAGTAGTTTGGCTGGACCGGGTGTTACACAAACATAATATTTCCTACAAATAGAATCTCATTCACTGTACGTGCACCTACCTCTTTTTACTTTTAGCATGCTGTTGCCTCATCTCCCCCACCATGAAACACGGTAAGGCCACCATCGTCTTTGCCTCCCTCCTAATCACAACCACTGTCATTCCTCAATCACACTACAACCGACTTTGTGTCGAAAATTTTAGATAGCATGCTTTAACAAAATCATGCTTTTTCAGGGAAGGATTGTTGTGGCAAAAAGTGGGTCCTTCGTGGGGAGTCTTTTCACAAAAAATGCTTTGATGGGGAGTTCGTGGCATTAAAATGGTGATAACAAGTATTTTTTTCCACCAAAATGCCAACTCGTGGGAAAATATGAGTTTTTATGAGGAAACTATCTGTGGGGAAAGAAGTTTGAGCTCGTCTGAAATAAACCAAGATTTGTGCCAATCTTGTGGGTAATACTTTTATTTGCCACCAAAGGTGTCTATGGGTAATAGTTTAACACACAAGAACGTTTTGGTGGGAATTACTTTCCCAGGAATATCCACCAAGATCATTTCTTTAGAAAAAGCTTTTTCATAGAAATAGCTACCATGACAAATATCTATGTTATCCTATTTTTTCACGAAGTGTTGTCGTAGAAAACAAAAAATATTCTTTACTAGTAGTCATTTCCCACTATGATGTTGGGATGGTAATAATGTAAATTTTAACAGTCATTCATGTATATCAAATAATACTAATAAACTAGAAAATAGACTGCATCTCAAAATCAAGATTGAAGTTTTCAGCTCATCCATAATATACCAAATCAGTACTGAGGAAACATAGAGTTAATTACTTCATTAATACAATATACAGTAATTAAAGTCCATAGAATTACATCAAGAGTTTGTATGTTTGGGAAGTACTACAGGAGGCCAAGAATGCCAATAAATACACAGTACTGTTCATAAGGTCTTGAAATATACGTCTATCTACATGTATACATATTTGCCCACTGAGACACATAGCAACAAATTATGATTCCTAGGGCGCTGAGAAAAGGTCCAATCGCACTCATGCAGGAACTCATCACTTGCACTCTTCATCCAAACTGACTTTTAAGGGTTGAAGTACCTGAAAAAATACCAGTCAAAGAATATTAGGCATTAATTAGGAATTCCTTCTGTACTAGGACTCTGAAACAAGTAGTATCATAAGATTCATTTCACGTAGTAAATTTGGGATGTTCTCATGCCTTTATAAATTTGCCTCAACAAATACCTTGTGATTTCATACACCTTAGTCAAGCGTATTCATAACATCCTCTGTAGCCCCCTCTCCCGAAAACAAACAATCTATAACAACCCACTATAACATACACTATCTGCTAAAGCATTATAAAATCAAGTGAGGTTTTATGGAAAGTTGTGACTTGATAGGGATTAATAAGTTTGCCTTTATATATGTCTTTCCAACATAGGACTGTTCATCCGGCTATACTCGGATTGAAACCTGAATTTCAAACACGGGCCGAAACCCGAACAAGGTTAGCCCGGGTCAGACCCGGGCTGAAACCCAAATGAATCTGAATTTTTTAAAATCCAGATTCAAGGTTCCGGATTGAACCCTTTTTTTATATTTATTATTTATTTATTTTTGATGTTTTAGACGTGTTGCTTATCTCCTAAATCATGTCTTGTCCTAAGTGAAAATTTGAAAACCTTTGTCAGACTAGCTTATCTCCTAGGTCATGTCCATTTTCCCATGTCCCAAGTGAAAAATTGAAAATTTTGACTCTGCTAGCAGCTCTGCCCATACCGGATCATACAGCTTATCTTAATGGCCTCTCGTACTCGTAGTACTATAAAAGCTGATGGATTTGTAGCATGCAGAGTGACAATACAGAGTGTTAGAGAGACTGTTTAATTAGANAATGGCCTCTCGTACTCGTAGTACTATAAAAGCTGATGGATTTGCAGCATGCAGAGTGACAATACAGAGTGTTAGAGAGACTGTTTAATTAGATTTCAAACTAATTCATAGCTCTACACGCAATATCTTTATTTCACTTTCATTCGACCCATATTTAAGAATAATCCAAACTATTGGGAATTAGAGACTGCAGGCATGATCGTAACCATCACTCTTTATATCATCAATATTCTATTTGATAGTGCCCAGATCAAACATAAACATCAAATTTCAGCAAATTTTGTGAGCATTTGGATATTATTTTAACATAATCAATATTGGTATTAAAAGATATTCAAACTTAAAAAAAAGGGGTTTCGGGTTGTAAATTCGGGTTCCAGATTTAAAACCCAATATCCGGACCTGGTGTATCCGAATTTTACAACCCTGGTTCTGGCCCAAATTTGTTCCGAGCTGAAACTCGGAACTGGAATCCGATTTTTCATGTTCCGGACCGGCCCAAGAAGAAACCTGCCCCAGATGAACAATCCTATTCCAACATATTCATATATTCATTCCACACCCTAATTCTAAGTCTGGTACTAGGTGTTTTTAATCCAACCATATTCATTCCACCCCCTAGCATATCAAGCTATTTACACATGATGACCAAACTATTGATTTCATTTTAAAAATACTTCCATATCAAAACATAAAATATCTGAAAAATATCAAATCAAGGTTCTACTTTAGAGTTGTAAAATGTTGGTAACCTATCCTTGTCCAAATATACTTTTGTAATGGTTGAAGTATGCACAAGAATAGGCATAAGCCCAAGTACACAAGATGTATACAAAAGAAATACCTACTACTTTCTAATACCAAAAGGAAATCTAAAACGAAAGTCCAAGTACATAGAATAAATGAATCAAATATACATAGTTTAATCTATAGAAATGGAAACATTGAAGCTGCATTGAGTAGATGTTATCCACTACCAACCTTTATTAATAACTATTCTGAGAAGGAAAGGTATGACCAAGTCTCGAACTGTATCCAATGGTGAAGAAGAATTCTTGGAAACTTCAGCTATTGTGACATCGATGCAAAATATATCATCATCTTCTCGTGTGTCATTTACAAAACAGTCTCTACCAATTAGTTACCAAGTCAAAAAGAAAAGTAGACCTCAAGGCTTTAGCAGTGCAATGTTGCCTCGCATGTGCCCAATAAATCACAAATCAGTTTTTTATAAGTAATAAATCATGCATGTCATACATGTTAAAACTAGCTTACACATGAATTTTCAAATTTTACTACCTTGCATATATGAAAATGGCAAACCCAAGGACTAAAAGACATCTTGCTACAAGTCTGTGGGGGAAAAGCGAATATCCATAGAACACATCAATTTATATCAAATTTAAAAAATGATGTTATTGTTAAAATAAAATAGGAAACAGGAGTTAAAGCTAAAAAGAGAGAAATAGAAACTAACATTAACATGACAGTAGATACAATTTTTGAAAATATTAGTCTCTCCAAATCATTCTTGATTTCTAAGGCTCCATACTCAAAACCATGTTGATGAAATGAAACAACAAGTTGATGAATTTGATTAGTGAGTTGAAGGTGAAAAACAAATAGATGAAATGAGACAAATGCTTGAAGACAAGCACTGATGAAGAGGAGAAAATAAGCTATTATCATTTTTTTTTCCTAATGTATACAAACCATTATATATAAAACATGTACATAAAGCATAATTGCCAAAAATAGAAAAAAAATAGAAGGGAACAATTATGTCCATTGTACATAAAAGAATGCTTTTTGTCTGCTTTACTCCTAGCCAACTTTATCAAATAGCTGCTGTGTCATGCTCCCACTATCATCCTTTGTTTCATATGTTTTGATCACAGCAGGTGCACTACCATGATGTGTATTGTTTGATGCCTCACTTTTCCCTTGAACATTAACTTTATGCTGCGAGTTTTGGATAGTAGCTCCATGCTGCATACCTTGGATAATATAGCTTCATGTTGCTGGTTTATTGATGAACTTTGTGACTCCTCCTCAAGATGGGCATGGATGTCTAAGGTACCCATTTTGGATAGTAGAAAGAAGAAAGTAGCAGCAGGGAGAGCTATGGTGAATATGTCTACTAATTGAAATTTGGAAGCTATGTGCACAGGTGTAAGAATTTTAGATAATACATTTTCCCTAACAAAATGGCAAGTTCTTGATTAAGTGAATTGTTGATTGACAGTCACAATACAACAGTGCTGGCTTGGGATGGTTTATGCTAAAATCTTTGAGTAGAGAGAACAACCTCACAACCTCACAACTGGTATGAGCTAAGGCTCTATACTCTGCCTTTGTAGAGGATCTAGAAATGGTGACTTGTTTCTTAGACTTCCAATTGATTAAGGAATCTCCAATGAAGATGTAAAAACCTGTTATGGACCTTCTAGTCTCTAGGCAAGCTGCCAAGTCAGAGTCACTAAAATCTTTTAGGTGCACTATCGATTGAGATGAGAAAAGAAGGCCTTGTCCTATGGAGCCTTTCACATACCTTAGAATTCTATAAGCTGCAACCATGTGAATTTGAGAGGGCTTGTTCATGAGCTGGCTGAGGATGCTAACATCATATGTGATATCTAGTTGAGTTATAGTTAAATATATTAACCTTCCAATTAGTCTCCTATAACATGTTGCATTAATCAAGGAGTTTGAAGATGAGTGTGATAGTTTGTGATTCATTTCTATTGGAGTGTTGGCTGGTTTACATCCAAGTAAACCAGCATCTTCAAGCATCTCCAAGCTGTATTTCCTTTGACACAAGTGAATTCCTAAAGTTGATCTTGCAATTTCCAAACCTAAGAAGTATTTTAGATTACCAAGATCTTAATCTTGAATTAAGAGTGGAGATAAGCCTCGATACTATCAATAACAGTCATGTTAGAACTTCCAATGATTATGTCATCAACATAAACTAAGAAGGCCACAAAACCTGATTTGTCATCCCTTGTAAACAATGAATAATCTGCTTTGGATGGATGAAAACCAATTGAAATCAAGGAAGAGGATAATTTTGAGTACCATTAGAGAGAGGCTTGTTTAAGTCCATAAGGGACTTATGCAACTTACAAACCAGTCTCCTATCTTTAGAGGGTGATGACTCCCCCCGAATTTGATACCTTGGAGGCAAGTCCATGTAGATTTTTTCATCTAAATCTCCATGGAGGAATGCATTATGGACATCCAATAGATACAAGTGCCATTTGTAGATACCTGCCAATGCTAAGAAGAGTCGAACTGTGGTGAGTTTTGCTACTGGGCTAAAGGTTTTTTGATAATCAAATCATTCTTTCTGTGTGTAACCCTTAGCCATTAATCTGGCTTTATTCCTTTCTAAGGTCCCATCAAATTTTAACTTCATCTTATACACATTTGCACCCAGAAGTGAACTTACTAAGAGGGAGGGTAGTGACAGTCCAGGTTCCATTATTTTCTAAAGCTATTAATTTTGAGTTCATTACCGCTTGCCAATGTGGAAACTTCATAGCTTCTTAGTAACTTTGTGGCTCATGCAAAAGAGATAAGGAAAGGGCATAGGACTTGTGAATAGGTGACAATTTTGTGTAGGTTAAGTGTTGATGGAGAGGGTGAGCAATTGAGGAAGGATAAGTTGGGAAAGCATCAGTGGTGGTGGCAAGTTGACAATGATAATCATGTAGGTAGGTGAGTTGTTTTCTGACTCTATCTGACCTTCTAGGAGGAATGACAGGTACTNGACTTAGTTTGGTTCTACTATGCTTGAGGGTAGATGCAAAACAAAGGCATCCAAATCAAATACCCTTAGATGTGTGTGTGATGACACTGCTAAGAAGAGGACCTCAAAGGGGGACTTATTGTTCAAGGTGGGAGTCTGTATTTTGTCGATGAGGTGGGTGGCTATCATGACAGCATCTCCCCAAAAATGAAGAGGTAGAGAAGCTTGAAAGATAAGGGCTCTNAACTTAGTTTGGTTCTACTATGCTTGAGGGTAGATGCAAAACAAAGGCATCCAAATCAAATACCCTTAGATGTGTGTGTGATGACACTGCTAAGAAGAGGACCTCAAAGGGGGACTTATTGTTCAAGGTGGGAGTCGGTATTTTGTTGATGAGGTGGGTGGCTATCATGACAGCATCTCCCCAAAAATGAAGAGGTAGAGAAGCTTGAAAGATAAGGGCTCTAGCCACAGATATGAGGTGTTGATGCTTTCTCTCGACCACCACATTTTGTTGGGGGGTATAAACACAAGTCTTTTGGTCTAAAATTCCCTTGGAATTGTAGAAAATGGGCATGTCGAATTCTAGTCCATTGTTAGACCTACTTTATTTAATTTTGGCATTGAATTGAGTGTCAACCATGTGAACAAAATTATGCAAAAGGGTCCTTGTTTCAGATTTTAATTTCATCAAATAAACCCAAGTGACCCAAGAGTGATCATCAATTATAATTAAGAAATAGTGATGACCCTGGATTGATGCTTGTGAATAAGGCCCCCAAATGTCACAATGAACCAATTCAAAAGGAGCTAAAGTGCAAGAGGTACATAGATTGAATGATNGAACCAATTCAAAAGGAGCTAAAGTGCAAGTGGTACATAGATTGAATGATTTTCTTTTCTGTTTAGCCAAATCACAGATAGTACATTGCATATCTTTGTTACTTTTTACATTGGGAATAAAAGACTTAATTACATTCATTCTCTATTGAGAAGTGTGTCCTAATTTAAAGTGGCAAAGGTCAAATTTCTGGTACTGGTTTTGTAACGCCCCGTTCCCGGAGATCTGAAGAGTTAGCTCTTAATACCTAAAAATCATTTTCCAACCACATAGTACATACTCCAATTTTTCTCTATCGCACAAAATACTCATTAATTCACATTAATTACTCTAGTATAATTATTCTAAGACAATACCAAATCTTAATATAAACATCAACCTCCCAACAAATCAGATCATTAGAGCACAACAAGCTTACTGAATAAAAATCATCAATACTCATATAAACATTCTATGCTTAATCCATCATTCTTAACTCATCTCACCCATGCTCCATATTTTTGATCCTCAGCTGAAATATTCAAATCATCTGAAAAATGTTTGGAGATAAGGGATGAGTTATCAACAACTCAGTAAGCAGAGGACATATACTAATGTGTAAACATGAGCATTTACAGAGTTCAGAATGTAGAACAAAATATTTTCTTTTAGAATGCAGAATCAGAATAATGTTTTAAAAATGTAGCGTCAGAACATGTTATAAAAAATATCAGAGCGAAAATTAAAAAATATTCATAATCAAAATCCCTTTGGCATAGCATAAACTGAAACATCACATCTTATCTTATCTTATTGGAACAAATACAATGTTCGACCCCCATGGTAGGATTGTGCAAATCCCGGTTGCTAACCGAGCAGATACAGAATGTGAATCTTCCCTTTATTCATTCTCGGAGCCCCGAGTGTGCACATAAGAAAGACTACACAGAAAACCATTTTGTTTCCAAAGCGGGTGCACCAGAAACAGACAAGTTAGTACCAACCCGAACAGAGGCCACAGTTTTACACCCGTGGTAAGGTTAGAACGAAACAGAAATAGAAATAGAATGTTATGCCAGAGGTTTTTTAGAAATCACATCAGATGATATCAGAGTACAGAAAATCTTCAGAACAGAACAAAACCATATCACAACATAATTTATGCACAAAATTTCATATTTGCTCTCTTTTTCAAAGTTCAAAAACTGACTGTCAAAAATAAACTCATGTCTACACTAGTCATGATAGAAAATACTTTATTCTTAAACAGAATCTCTTAACTAATGCAGAACAAATAACTAAGGTAATCATGTATTTCAATATTTAATCCTAAGCTTCTAAAAGGACCTATTTTATTTCTTCAAAAACCTAACTTCACATAATTCTAAAATATCGTCACATTTTCTAAATTCATCAATGTCCCAATAATCAGTCTGAACAAAACACAAAATCTAACCTATTTACTAATGAGATCAATTTATAAAATTGGGTAACATAATTATATAAAAAATCTATTAAGGTAGGCAAAGCAAAAGTACCATTTAATTAAAATAGACTTAACTAGTCTTAAAGTATTTAAAATAAAATTAACATCTTATTATTCTTAACTAAAAAAATTGGTAGTCAAATATTTAAACTAGTTGCTTTAAAAATATAAATATTTTCTATATATATTCTTATACCTCAAATAAAACTATGCAAGCTTATGCCCACTGAACTATTCTGATATAGGGGCATTTTGGGAAAGAAAAGGTCTGTGCTGATTGGGAAAACAAACACAAAGAAAGAATGAAAAACTAAGAACAAACACATGCAACGGAGACGCCATACTCACAGAGAGTGGAGGAGCAGCGCAAGGACTGGTAGGTGGCAAAGATTACATCGGCGAGGTGGCGGCTAAACACTTTGAGAGATAGAGAGAGAGAGAGAGAGCTGCGAGGGAGAGAGGGAGAGAGAGAGGTTACGGGATGAGCAAGCCAACCGTGAGAGAGAAAACAGAGAGGGAGATTACCGTACAGCGGAGGTGGCGTGAGGCGGACCTGGGGTGACGAAAATTTTTGCGGCGGTTTCTGGGCCGCAACATGAAGGAGCTCTCGGTGGGCAGTTGTTGCAGTGGCTCAAGGTAGGAGGAACACATCCTCTATTTCGGGAGTGATGAACAGAGGTTTTTGCAGGATGGCTAATGGTGGCTTCCCTAGTGGGTTCACGCTTGGGTCACGATGGTGGCTTATGGCAGTGTTTTGGAGGAGCATGCAGCGGCTTGACCTCCTTGGGAAGCTGCAGTTNTTTTGGGAGTGAGGAACAGAGGTTTTTGCGGGATGGCTAATGGTGGCTTCCCTAGTGGGTTCACGCTTGGGTCACGATGGTGGCTTATGGCAGTGTTGTGGAGGAGCGTGCAGCAGCTTGACCTCCTTGGGAAACTGCAGTTCCCGTTTGATGGTTGAGTAAAATCATGAAAGTGCAGACTGTTTTTTGGCCGTGCGTGGGTGAGTCTCTTGCCGTGTAATCCGTGGACTCGACGTCTCACGTGGTGCTACCTGTGGTGATGCACTTCCTCTGCTAGCCGTGGGTGGTGCACAGCATAAGTGCACAGTGGGAGGCGTAGGACTGTGATACGAGGGCTTGGGGAGTGCTAAGCGGTAGTGTTACAGTGCACAAACTGGGTGAGGCTTTCCCTTGGTCCGTACGTCAAAGTGCAGAGGCGGAAGGCTGAAAGGGTCATGGCGGCTTACGGAGGTGCAAAGATGACTCCGTGTGTGGCTGTGCTAGCAAGTAACGGGAGGCAGCGGCAGCATGGAGGTTGGGGAGGGTGGCGGCTTCAGTGCACGAGAGAGATGGGGAAGGAGATGGCAACACTTTTCTTCAGTTTTCTTCATACACGAAGGGTTAAATATATGCCAACGAAAAACAACACAAACCCTAGAGAAGCGAGGGAGACGTGCGTGTGCATGGAGTGGAATCCTAAGTTCCCATGGGCTTGGATTCCAACTTGTCTCTTGAAAAATATTTATCGGCCCATATAAATATTCGACAAATCAACAACTAGCTTTCCATACGCATAAATCCAGAAATTTTAGAAAGCAGCTTGGTGCTGATCTTGGGTGTTACAGGTTTGCTTGAGGTAGTTGATTGACAATGTGACTGGAAGGGTGTGAACCATTGATTGTGTTACAGCTAGGTGGATTGAAAGTGAGGAAGTAAAGGCCATTGTGTACTCTAGCAAGTCCAATCGTCATCCATGAAGAGAGGGCCTATATGAAGCAAAGTTTGTTTAAAAAAATAAGACAAAGTGAGGTGCTATGAGTGAGCTTGCTAATAGAGATCAAGTTGAAGGTGAATGATGGAACACAAAATACATTGTTAAGGGTTAATGAATTAGACAGTTTCACAGTTCCAATGTGAGTTACCTTGGCTTGAGTTTTGTTAGGTAATTGAACAAAGGAATGGGTCTTACAACTGATGGAAGTAAGCAGTGATGTAAAGCATACCATATGGTCTGTAGCTCCTGTGTCAAGTATCCAAGGTGCAGTTTGTGAGTTGGTTGGGTGATGGTTCAAAAGAGATGTAAAGTGTTCATGATGAGTTGCAGAAAAATTGGATGAATTTGGCAAGGAATGAGCAGTATATGGATGCCGATCTGTACCTGCCATGTTAGAGGAATAAGGAACACTAGTTGTGGTTTCAGCAGGCTTATCTTGGTCAGGTGAGGGAGGGTTACCAACATTGAGCTGAGACGTTTTAGCATTGACAAGTGCAAGGAGCTTTCGAATCTGAGCTTCAGTAATGGGCAGCTGTGGTCCTCCAGTAGGTGCTCTCATGGCTTTGTGACGTGACTTGGTTTGCAGAGTGTCCAACTGAGAATCCTCATTTTGATTTGGTGAATTTGAAGTTTGGAGGGAAACCAATCAGCCGATAGCACTTGTCCTTAGTATGTACACTCTTACCATAGTGGTAGCAAGTTACCTCATCCTTGTCTTTCTTCTTTCCCTGTGATTGGAATGCAGCCAAGGCTGAGGTCTCACGGTTAGGCAGCAAGAGGGC
The DNA here is from genome assembly GCA_003123805.1 of Juglans sigillata. NCBI lineage: Eukaryota > Viridiplantae > Streptophyta > Magnoliopsida > Fagales > Juglandaceae > Juglans > Juglans sigillata. Next base: position 131,662 of record QEOY01134253.1, read on the forward strand.
ACAAGTTTCCCTTTGCCTTTCTCCCTGCAAAACTAATGAAAAAAATCCTATCCAAAGATGGAATGGGAGTATTGGAGTCGTCAAAATAATCTGCTCCCTAGTGGTATCAAAGCTGTCATTCAATCCCATTAGAAACTTAAAAATACAATTTGTCTGTTGATCCTCAGCAAGAGTTTTTATAATATTACAAGTGCAATGGCCACAAGAACAATGAGGAAGGGGTCTGTAGTTGTGCATTTCTTCCCAAGCAGCATTGAGTTGGGTAAAGTAGTCACTTACAGCTTGAGATCCTTGTGTGATGGAGGCAAGTTGTTGTTGGAGCTGGTAAATCCTTACACTATCTGGTTGTACAAATTGAGTCTTGAGCTTATCCCATACTATTTTGGCAAAGCTAATGTATAAAACATTAGATGCAATCTCTTTAGATATGGAGTTTAAAATCCATGATAGGATGAGGTTCTTACACTTCAACCAGGGTATTTAGAGAGGATCTGTAAGGGCAGGCGTCTCGATGGTTCCATCAGGGAACCCAAGTTTGTTCTTGATGGAGATGGCTAGTGTGAATCATATATTCCATGAGAGATAGTTAGGAACTATCAAGTGTGGAGTGACCACCACAGTATTGGCATTATCACTATGGTGCAGGAAGAAATGGTTGTTGGGATTTTCAGATGGAGATGAGTTGTGAGAGGTGTTAATAGAAGAAGCTTCATCAGCCATTGTGAAAACAACACAACAAGTGAGATGAAACTACAAGAAAATCATATTATTAGAAACAGAGAAAGTCAGTAGAAATCACTAATGACTCCTCTCTTATACCATGTTGAAGTAATGAAACAAAAAGTTGATGAATGGGATGAGTGAGCTGAAGGTGAAAAACAGATAGATGAAATGAGAGAAATGCTTGAAGACGAGCACTGATGAAGAGGTGAGAAGAAGCTATTCTCAATTTTTTATTTCTGATGTATACAAACCATTATATATAGAACATGTAAATAAAGCATAACTACCAAAAATAGAAAAAGAACAAAAGGGAACAATTATGTCCATTGTATATAAAAGAATGATTTTTGTATGCTTTACTCCTAGTTAACTTTATCAAATGGTTGTTGTGTCATGCTCCCACTATCATCCATTGTTTCATTTGATCTGATTGCAGCAGGTGCACTACCATGATGTGCATTGTTTGATGCCTCACTTGTCTCTTGAATAGCAGCTTTATACTGCAAGTTTTGGACAGCAACTTCATGCTACTGGTTTATTGATGAACTTTGTGAAACCATGCCTCTATCTCCCAAGTTTCTTAGAAAAATATATTGACATAGTTTTGTTAGCACTACGTTTTCTAGTCCCAGACTCCAGTACTTTCTGCATAACTAAACCAGAGTACAATGGTGTTGTCAAGAATTCTCAGAATGAGACAACATTAATTGAATTTAAACAACTAAAACATCAGTAGGTATTCTTTGAGGACTCAATCACCCCATATGGGCTACCAAGGAACCAATGTAATGGATGTTCATGGATGCATAACGCCCTACTTCAACACAAAATAAGTAAAAAACAATCCAAATGACCACAACCTACAGAGACCAGTGACTAAGTTATGTAGGATTTGTTTGACTTATTTTTTACAGGATTTTTGTAAGTACTTGTGAAAAGGATTATAAATAGTTGCTGCAAATCACTGGAATTACTTAATTACATTAAGAGACTTGGGTTATCCATGAAATGGCATAAATTTGTGGGGTTCCTTTTTTCTGTAGGCAGTGGTCTCCATTTTATTTTCATTAAGCTCTTGAAATTTGATGGAATCTTCCATTAAGTGCGTTTTCCTAGCAGAAAAATCATCTTGGACCATGAAACACTCAATTATATATATATATATATATATATATATTTGAAATAACAATCTCATCTTCATTTCATTAAACCAAGGAAGAAATACATGAAGGAATCTCCTCCAATGTTACAATAGGATCAAAAAATGAAAGAGTCTTTTGCTAACCAGTGATCCATAGATTTGCCATTTCTCCTTACATGAGAAACCTCCCACTTAGCTAACTTTTGAAGCAACATTTTAGCTTCATGCATGAACATACTAGCACTACTTCGGTCTTTTATATCACTTTTGAGAGCCATAACAACTTGTAGTGAGTCCCCCTCAAGTATTAGAATAAGACGTAGCAAACAAACACCTGGCTATCTAGCCTTTACCCATGAATTTATTAATATGGACAATGGGTTGCTAGAGACTCTACTTGAAAACCTTACTTAGAAGAGAAGGCTACAATTTGGTTCCATCTGGACGTCCGTAGATGAATTCCTATTACTAAATTGTTTTAAATGGCTTCTACTTATAGAGCAATAGGCCAAGGGACTTCCAAAGAACTTGTAACCACAGGAATCATTGAGTGCAAGTAGATGCAGTGAATTGCATGCTAATTGAAGTATAATTTCACAGTATGCCGTTTTCTCTTCCAGGTATGATCCTTTTCAGTTTCTTCCTCACTCGATTTTCCCTCCTTCTGTTTTGCATTTTGTGAGTTTTCACTTTAATTCCTAACGGTTTTCTTCTCTCCCAAAACTTTTCCCCTGATCCGTATCTCTTTTCCCTCACAATCGGTTTCTCTCTCAAGTTGACGCCCTCCCTCTTATTTTCTCTATCTCATATGTTCCTGCTATGAAATTCCAGGTGGTGTTGCTGTGAATTTCGCACATTGATGATCTCCCTCCTTAGATGCTCACTCTCTCCAGTTTCTCTCTTGTTCTCTCACGTCTGCAAAGTGGATAACCTCAGTGCCGAGTTGTTGACGCCGAGCCTTGTTGAACGAAGGTAAGACCCTTTCTTTGTTTCGCAACCGCCTCACACACTCTGAATTTTCTCCCTTCCACATCCACTCTCTCACTCACCTGCAATTTCTAGTTAGTTCTTGGTGCTGTGATTTTTGGGTGGAAAATTCAGACTTGTTGCTAAAAGAAAATTCGTACTTGTCACCAAGAGTCCCTCATGTCGATAAGCTTTATCTTTTCTCTTTCCCTCTCTAAGAAGACTGAAATTTGATTTGTGGTTTTGTGCTTTGGAAATAAATAGTAGTGAGTCTTGTTGGGTGCCGATTAACATTTAGAAGTGTTGGATTCTCTTTCGTGGAGTTGTGAACGGAGAGAAATGTTTAATGTGTAGTGCTGCTTTGGTTGAGTTGTTGGTGGTTGCTTGGAGTTCTGGGCTGCTGAAATGGGTTTGATTTATTGATTAGTTGAGTTGATGTTGGTTTTGGTGGGTGTATAGGCCAATATTGAAGTTGGTATATGGTATTTTGGGTTAAACTGTGGCTGTCCAGATTATTATTTGGCTGTGTGAGTGAGTTAGTTTGCTGAAATATGGTTTGGAATCATGAGTTTTCATTTTTTAGATCAAAGTTGTGTCCACGGTCACTTAACACTTAGTGTATATTTGTTTTACCCCTTACTTAAGGATTTTGCATCTCAACTCCAAAAATCACCAAAATTTACATACCTTATGTAAATTTTGTCCTAAGCTCAAATATCAATCCAAAAAAATTTAAAACTAAACACAACCATCAAAACTCTATATGGCCGAAACTTACAAGGCTATTTCCTTTGCTTTTTGTTGTAATTCTTTCAAATCTCAAAACTCATGATTAAACCAAAATTTTTCTTCTACTACACTCATAACATATTCTTAAGAATAATCATGTTTTGAATCATGAACAAAAGTCATCAAAATCACTAAAACCATACTTGAAATTTTTGGTTTCTCTTCTAAGTTCAAAACAGAATTTTGTTTCTAACTTGTTTTGATCAACCTCTTGATCCATGACTTATAAAGAAGTGATCTTCCAACCAAAACATCACATGGTTCAAAAAGGTGTCCTAAAACAGATCCAAGCTTCAAACTCAAGATCACATGGGTAAACATCAACCAAAACCTAAATTTAGCCAAGAACATCATCACTTTGGCCTAACCGAATATCTCCTTGCATACAATTTAATATCTTCGAAACTAACATCAAATATCTTCAAAATAATATTCTAACATGTATATAAGATGCTTAGGATCTTCCAATAAAACTATCAAAGCCATTGCAATAAGATTAAACCATAAAAGATTTAAACTTTCTCAAACCAGAAACTGTTTTTCCTCTTCCAGTTTCTAAGTTTCTAGACCTAAGAAAATATTACACCAAAACTTTTAATCATTCAACAAATCCTCAACCAATAATCATATACACATGTTAACAGTACTCCATAAAAATTTCGGACCAAGATCTATTCATTAGCTTGGTCAAAAGCTCCAAAATATAACACACTCTCCAGTTTATCGCCCAGAATGACCTTTCTGGGGTCCAAACAACTTTTTAACGATCAAATGATCTCCAAATGGAACGAATAAGGTATCCACCTAAACTAGACTCCAAAATAAAGAACTTTCATGAATGACACCTTCGAGAAAACACTTACAAAAGCTTCGAAACATGCGTTCAAAAGAGGTACGAAAAACTGTCCGAGAGTGTCTTTTGTGTTTTATGAAGGAAAAGTGTAAAGGAGAGCTGCTTTTCATGGGAAGTGGACTGGAGAGCTCCTTACACAAACTATGTAAAGTGATAGGACTGAAGGAATGGTTGAGTGTTGGCCTTTTCATCTCATAAAAATTAGACCAAGATCTTTTCTCAAGGTGGAGTGTGAGAGTGAAAGAGTGAGGTGGCCCTTTAGCTTTGTCTTTCAAGAACCTTCTAGGCCCTTCTTGTAAAGATCTGGCCAGCCAAGTGGGGGTACAAAACTTAGTCATGAAGCAATCCTATGGTGACCAAATTCGTGGGCCTTAATGGGCCTAAACCGAATGGGCCTAAAATTTGGGGTTTAAAGAGGGTTTGGGTTGCTATCAAGCCCAAATCTAATATCACTTGGTCCAATCAATTTTTCAAGGTTAACAAGATTAGATAATGATGTTCTAACACAAATTTGAAGGATTAATAGCATGTGGAAGTGATTTAATCAAGTGATTAAACACAATGCTAGAAATCGGATTAGAAAAGGTTTAGAGGCCAACTTTAGAGTTTTGGGGAAACCGTTTAGGGTTTCATTTCAACAAAGCTTTTGGGCTTTCAATTGGATTCCCACCATTTAGGGTTTCACTAGGATTGAAAACCTCTTTGGTCTGGCACAATTTGGTTGAGCAGATGAAACAAGGTTTTGCTTAAGTGGCATGATCTCACACCTTGATTCCTTCAAATCCAACAAACATTCCTCATGGTGCCAAGTGTCTAATATTATTCATTAAGTGTGGCTAAGATCTTGCCAAGTATCCAAATAAAATTTCTCTAATCTAATTTAGACATTCCACACTGATTTTGAAGCACTGCAATTGGTGCGCTTATCGAGATTACTATTCACTCTGAAATAGTGAATCATAAACTTAACACTAAAAATTCCTAAATATTCATATTAACCTACAGTGAAAATCTTTTACAGAAATTCAACCTCAAAGTGCCCATAAAAATAATTTCACAATTTTCAACATACGTTTCGTCCAGAATTATGAAAATAGGCTATTCCACCATAAAATCCTAAATAATCCACTGAGTCTAATGGCGTGGACCATAATGCATTCTGACACTTCTAACCACCTCAAATAAATAAAACTTATATTTCTAGTACCATAGTGAGTGATAACACTGACTATGTTGACAGACTAAAACCTATGCGATTGGTCTATTCGTAAAAACTAATGGGGTTTTCACGAGATTCCTAAATTCAATAGAAAATCTACCAATGAATTTCTAGCGGGCTGTTACAGCAAGTATGGGCACTTCATCCCACTTACTCATCCATACAAGGCCAAGAGTGTGGCCAAGGCTTTCATTGATCATGTGGTGAAGCTCCATGGTTTCCCAAAGAGCATTGTCACGGATCGAGATAGGGTATTCATGAGCTCCGTTTGGAAGGAGTTGTTTGAGCTTCGAGGGAGCAAATTGAAGGCAAGTTCATCTTATCACCCACAAACCGATGGCCAAACAGAAGTGGTTAATAGAACACTTGAGCAATACTTGAGGTGTTTTTGCCTTGAAGAACAAAAGAAGTGGGGGGAGTACTTGACTTGGGCCGAGTGTTGGTATAATACCTCATTCCATGCTTCCATACAACGAAGTCCATTTGAAGTGGTTTATGGAAGAACACCACCAATTTTGGTGAACTATGAGAGGGGCACGACAAAGAATGATGAAGTTGAGAAAGAATTGATCACTAGAGATGAGATCCTAGTGAAGGTAAAAAAGGAACTTGCTAAAGCTCAACAAAGAATGAAGAAGTACTATGATAAAGGTAGAAGGATGGTTGCATTTGAAGTGGGAGATTATGTGTATTTAAAATTGCAACCATTTGGCCAAATGACTTTGAGAAAGAAACTTAACTTGAAGTTGGCCAATAAATATTATGGACCTTTCAAGGTACTTGAGAGGTTGGGTGAAGTGGCATATAGGTTGGAACTTCCTCCAACCCCCAAACTACATCCGGTCTTTCATGTAACCGTGCTCAAGAAAAGGATTGGTGATCCTAATCTTATTGTGGAAGAGCTACCCAAGTTTGATGACGAATGGCGTATGCTCTTGCAACCAAAAGAGGCTCTTAATTATAGGGTTAGTCCAAGAGGGAGAAAAAGGCACAGTGTGTGACAAGTTTTGATCAAGTGGAGTAAAGCTCCAAGAGAAGAGGCTACTTGGGAAGATTATGATGACATAAGGGTGAGATTTCCTGAATTTATCCTTGAGGGCAAGGATATACTTGCAGAGAGAGGGATTGTTAGACCCCCACGTCGAGTTGCCTCTAGAGATGCCGCACATGCCCTAGTCATGGTGGGAACATACGACTTGGCTAGCCCACAACCATGCCTTGGCCCGTGGGAGACCACGCACGGGACGCCCAGCATGCATGCATGCCTTGGCCCGCGCGATGGTACTCACGGGGAGCCCAGCATGAGGACTACCGAGGGCCTACCCAGGCGCATAGCCAAGAACCGCACACCCATGCGTGCGGCAATGAGCACAGCCATACGCGCGGGATAGCCCGCGCTCGCAACCATGCGTGCGGCACAGCCCATGCGCTTGGCATGGGGCGTAGCAGCGCTCCGTACGCCCACGCACATTCCAGTGCGCAGGCCCGTGCGCACGCTAATGGTCCGCAAGGCCCTGTGCACGCCCAAGTGCTGCAAGGCCATGCGCACTTCCTTGTGCTGCACGGCCAGACCAGCCAGCCCAGCCCAGCCAGCGCGCGCGCGCACGCCAGCACATGCCCATGCCCACCATCCTACCGCACACCAGCGAGGTTAGTGGCATGCCTCATGGCATGCCATCCAGCCCACGGCTCCAGCCTGTGCCTTGTAGAGCAAGCCAGTGGCATGCCCACCAGGCATGCCATCAATGCATGGCTCCAGCCCATGCCTTGCAGCCAGCGCCTAGGCCATGCAGCGCACCACCATGGCTCACCATCAGCAAGCCATGCCGCACCATGGACCAGCCCGAGACCACCATGCACCATCCTAGCCTATCATGGGCCATGCATGCCATGGCTAGACTTGGTCCATGACCACTATCATGTTATTTATTTCATTTTATTTAATTTCAAAGGACCTATTGGGGGTTTCCAAATTGTTTTGCTTATAAATAGAACCTTATGTATTTGCCTTAGAATCTTTTGACAAAATTCTTAGTGAGGGAACTATTACTTGAGAGATTATTTTCGGTGCCTTTGCACTTGGGCTTTTTGGGTGAAATTCGTGAACCCCAAAGAGAAGATTACACCTTGCAATTCATTGAATAGGTGTAATCTATTTATCTTGTTTCTTTACAACTTGGTGAAATTCGTGGATCCAAGTTGTGTTTATCAATATATGAGCTTTTTTCAATTCTTGTGCAATTCATGAATCAAGTATTGGATTGTTATTGTTTATGCTTTTGATCATTCAAGTGCATTAGTGTTTTGAGCCTTGTTCTTGAGTGTTCATCATTGTTCTTGAGGTTCTTCACATTTGGCTCTTCCAAATCCTTTTTGCCCTATAACTCGACCAACATAGGTGTTAGTCAACTTTCCATAAGTTGATTGACCATCTCTTGTTGCCCTAACCGAACACCACATTCTTGCCAAGCCAAGTCCAATTCGGCAACCACTTGCCTTATTGGGACTTGCTTTAGCCACCCACTCCACTTACCATAATGATTGTTCTTACATTTTAGGAACCCTAATTGACCACATCCTTATCATAGCTGGCCATATACACTTCCCATTTGAGTTCCAAGAATTTAGGAAACTTTTCTAAATTCACTCAACTACTCCATTCGGCCAACCCTAGCCGCCCAACACATCACCCAATTCCAAACCCTAGCCGTCCATCACACTTTCCCAAACCCTAAACCCAAGTTCCAAGTGGCGCCAACCCTAGCTCCACACTAGTGCCGTGCGCCTCTACCACCATTCTAGCCATACACTTCCTTGACCAATTTCAATCATTCCAACATCCATTCTAGCCTAGACACTTAACCTCACCATCCCATATTGGCTATTGTGACCATCATTGGTCGTGGACCAAGCAAGAGAGGGACAAGGTTTCGATCATTCCAAGACTACCATTGGCGTGGCGAACCTAGTGTTTAGGGACTTGATCGAGGTCCTAACATTAATTTTGATAATTTTAAGACTATAATTGAAAATGAAGTATGCTCTCAGCTACCTAATGCTTTCTGGAACAGAAAATAATATATAGTTGAATTACCCTATAAAAAAGAGTTTTCTAAGAAAAATATTCCAACTAAGGCTAAACCAATCCAAATGAATCATGAATTATTAGAATACTGCAATAAATAAATTAATGATTTAACAACAAAAGGATTAATAAGGAAAAGTAAATCACCATGAAATTGTGCTGCCTTTTATGTTAAAAAACAAGCAGAATTAGAGAGAGGAATTCCTCGTATGGTAATAGATTATAAACCCTTAATTAAGTCATTACAATGGATTAGATACCCAATTCTTAATTAAAAAGATTTATTATCCCGATTATATGATACCATAGTATTTTCAAAATTTGACATGAAAAGTAGCTTTTGGCAAATCCAAATTGCTGAAAAAGAGCGTTATAAGACATCTTTCACAGTTCCCTTTGGACATTTTGAATGGAATGTTATGCCTTTTGGATTAAAAAATGCTCCTAGTGAATTTCAAAATATTATGAACGAGATATTTACTCATTTCACTCATTTTTCGATAGTTTATATAGATGATGTATTAAAGTTCTCTTCATCTATTGAACAACATTGGAAACATTTAAATACTTTTGATCAAGTTATTAAACAAAATGGATTAGTTGTTTTATCATCAAAAATAAAATTATTTCAAGAAAAAATTAGATTTCTTGGACATGAAATCTATCATGGAACTATTATACCAATTAGTAGAGCAATAGAATTTGCTGATAAATTTTCAGATGAAATAAAAGATAAAAGTCAATTACAGAGATTTCTAGGGAGTCTCAACTATGTTGCAGACTTTTACCAATCTCTTAGACCATTATGTAAACCATTATTTAAGAGATTAAAAAAGAATCCACCTCCTTGGACAGAAAAACATACTAATATCATAAAACAAATTAAAGCTCATATTAAGAAATTACCATGCTTAGTACTTCCATCTCCTCATACTTCTAAAATTGTTGAAAGAGATGCCTCTTATCTTGGATATGGAGGAATTATGAAACAAAAATTATCAAATGATTTAAAACAAATTGTTCGATTCCATTCATGATGTTGGAATCCTACCCAAAAGAATTATAGTACTATTAAAAAAGAAATTCTAGCTATCATATTATGTATTTCCAAATTTCAAGATGATTTGTTGAATCAAAAGTTTTTACTTAGAATAGATTGTAAATCAGCCAAAGAAGTTTTTATTAAAGATGTGAAAAATATGGCTTCTAAGCAAATATTTGCCAGATGGCAAGCTATATTAAGTATTCTTTATTTTGATGTTGAACATATTAAAGGAGAATCTAATTTTCTTCCTAATTTTCTATCCCATGAATTCTTACAAGGAAAATCATGTTATCTTCAAAGTCAAAAGTAAAGTCCAAATCCTCATACGCACGGCCATCATCTCCTCCTTATCCTTCACCTTGTTCCTATGCAACTCCAAGACCATATACAATATTGGGGTCATTACTGCAAAACATTAGGCCCTCTTATAATTCATTTTCATCATTATCTTCTCCAAAATCGCCAACCTATTCCAAAGTTGTTTCTCCATCTTCCTCTTCTCCTTCCCAAATTATTAATTCTCCATTATTATCTCAGTCTTATTCATCTCATATTATCATCAAATCTCATTGGCACACAGTCTTTCCTATTGAATCTGAAATTCAATACTTGTCTGACCCCCAGAAATTGCTTGATGCCTTTCTTTTACCAAACTGGCATTATGTTCCGCAAAATATGAAAAAAACTCAGCATTTTTATGAATTCATATTAGTAGATACCGACTCAATTATTCTCTCTGAAATTCATTGTTCTCTTCAAACTCAACATTCTCCACCTACATCCCCAATTATTGCTTTTCATAAAGTTACCATTAAACAGGTTCTCACTTTTGAACAATAGGGAAAAAATCTCTATTTAACAAGAAAGTTCTCTCATCCTTATGATCCTCCTTATAATTATGATTACTACGATTACCAGTAAGCATGGACAAAAATGTTTCTAAAACAAAATAAAAATTTGTGTCACTCATGGTTCCTTCATTTTGACAAATTACAAGAAATCAACACTCCCGAAATGGTTCTCACTATGGTGGGAATGTTACGGACCCGAACCTCTTCTCCTTTCTCTTCCCCTTCTGGAAAGTCTCCGAAATTTTACTTCACAAAGTGACAGTGCACCAGCATTAAACCATTGTTCACCACTTCTGCTCTTCTTTCTCAAAACAAAATTAAATTTGATTATGAAATGGGAATACGTCATCAAACCTCATCCCTCTCTCAAAAGCATTATGTTTCTTGCCCGCCAAGTTTTCGTCAAATGGTGGAAAAAATACAATTATGATCATGTATTAAAGATGTTTTCAAAAGTTACCAAAACTCCAGTAGTTCTGGTCTAACGAAGCAGATTTCAAGCACAATTAGCATCCATTACCAGCAAAAAGGATTTGAAAAAATTAGCCGAAGCAATGTCACAAGTATCAAATAGTGACGATGAAGAAGAAGCACAACATCTAGCCAGATTATCTCCACTACAGCAACCCGCATTATCACCAGCTCATCAGGCCTCTCCTTCTCAACTGCCTCCCAACTTCAGGGTGACCAAGCCGCCTCTCCTTCTCAAGATTACTCACCTTACCATCTAGTACATCTGATGGATTCTCAAGACCCGTTTGAACTTGAATTAGCAAATTATGATCCTCAAAATATGTGACTCCAAAAGATTACTACTTTCTCGATTAGTCAGCATGACAGACGGAAGTTATCTTGAATATTATCTCCCCAGAAGATTATTATTCATGACAGATTATTTTCTAGCGAAACAACAAATGTTTTTGTACATACAAGTTTACGTGTCCTATACTGTTTTTGTTTTTAGCGTCGGCTGATACTATTCTTGTTTTTAGTATCGGCCGGTACTATTCATGTATTATTAGACTTATTGTTTTGTACTGTTCTAGTGTCTATATAAAGGGGTTCACGAGGGAAGAAGGGCATTGAGAATTCTAATCTGAAATCCCTTCCTCTGTCGCCCAAACCTCTCCAGTCCTCCTCACTTTGTAAATCCTCCAATCTTCCTTCCCTCATGTTTTCAGCTTCCAACTTCTTTGAGAATTAGTCTCCTTGTAAGTATTATGTTTTTAATGAAGAAGTTTATTTCATATCTCTTTTCTATATTATTTACTTCCTCATGCATATGGTCGGTGATACCGCCTGCTCTATTTGCTATCATGCATATGGTCGATTTTATCGCCTATTATACATATTATTATTATCTTAATATTGTACTATTATCTATTTATTACCTGGGATATACGCCTTTAGTATCAGGGCCACTGGTGATTATATTAGTATTATATTGTTATTTTTTATATATTGTTAATTTTTTTATATATATTGTTAATATATATTATACTATGGTATATATTATATGATATTATAATAATTATAATATAGTATATTTATCATATAGTATATACAACAATATTTGTATAAATATTGTACTACTATATATAGTATACATTAAACATATATATATATATATATGTTTAATGGTAGTTAAGTATGTAAATATATAGTATACTTATATAGCCATTCAAACAGAGTACTGGCCCGTTCAAACGGACCGAGATCATGGACAAAAATGAGAAGTTTCGTGAATTCACATGTTTGAACGGGGTCTGTCATAGTTCGACAACTAAATTCTCTGTTCGAACGTCGAAATTTTGATTCAAACAGAATAAATTAGCAGATCACACGTTTGAACTAGATAATACGCATTTGAACATGACTGCTCGATACAAAATACCCAATTTGAATGACGAATGGTTTACGTTTGCACAAAGCCGTTCAAAGCCCATTCTCTGTCACACGCCAGTCATTGCCACCAACTCCGCTGTAACCAGGCCGTTTTCTACAATCTAAATGGTATGGCCTTTCACTTGAATGTACTGCTTGTGTTTTAAGCTTATATGGACTTGGAAAGGTTTTTGGATTTCGAATCCAATCCAACCCCTTTTTGGTGTTTTCTAGCTGCCATACATGGCGTTTGGCTGTAGAAATGATGGAGAGAAGTCTAGGCTTCACTCCATGTTAATTTGGACCGATTAAAACCAAGAATTCTTTGGTTTCCACGTTCGGTGCTGAGTCGACTCAGCCAAGGATTTCATGGATAATCGCGTTCGAATGACTTCAAACCTTTTCGAATGCGAATTTGCCAAACAATCATTTTAGCATTCGAATGTGAAAGAACACGTTCGAACGTTAAAATTTGAACTGACAGTCCATTCGAATAGGTTTGTCTCTCCGTTTGAACGTAACATTTATGTTGTTCGAAGGTCGTAGGATTTATATTGTTTGAACAACATATTTATTCATTCGAACGGGTAGTAAATGTTTGTACATGTTAAAATGTTGTTCGAATGTTTATAAACTGTTCGAATGTTAAAATGTTGTAGAGGTCATCATTTTACTCAGGGTCATCACTTTCATGAGTATTCTGCAGTTGTTGCAGAATTAATTGAATCTCATTATCAAAATGGTAAGACACGCCTAAGCGCTGAATTGCATCAACCAAGTTCAGTTTTTGTGAAGGCTGTGAGGACGATGCTCACGGCTACGGTTTCCTCAATTTGTTGCCTCATTTTCACATCAATTTCCTGTACGAGCAAAAAGTATATATGCACTGTGACTCGTTCATTGAATAATATCATACTTTCAAGATTAAAATATTATCCCTTGAAAAGTAAGGGCTTATAAGCTAGCGTTGGTAACTTATTAGTAGTGTTTGATTTACGAGAGTTCAAACACATGACGATGTCGTAATGTAAACACGATACCTATCAATCTTTAATTACCAGGATTTCAGAAGCATACGAGAGGAAATGGTCACCCCAAATGCTGGGTTGAAAATCTGTTGAGCCACTGTTAATTTCTGGCATAACATGATTCTGAGCTGTTGGAGCAGCTACTGCTGAAACTTGAATTGACATTTTAGAAGTTAATTGGCACCGTACGTAGTATTGGAAATGGTGTTGCAAAATGGCACTTAATTCTAGTGCTTTCAGTTCCAAGGGCTAGTATGAGATCATAAACAGATTGCGGGTTCAGTTATTTATAGAAATATTAGTACTGCTGTAAACGACGAATGGAATGACGTTACAGACCTGTAGGTATCAGATGTTTTAATAAATTATACTGGAAAGCCGTAATAAAATTTATATTGATAATTATACCCAAACGGTTTAAATAAATATTTCACCCAGCAGCCACCTTTGAATTTCTGGAAATCACAAAGACAGATACTTTTTGTGTAGTTTTTTCGTGGATACCGATCGATGACGGACTACTCCTCCAAGTAAAAAAGTACCCCATGCACGGATGCCGACTTCTTTGGACCGAGCACTTCCCCCCTGCACTAACAATCTTAATCACTTCTATGACCCGCAAAAAAATCTGGACTCCAACTTTCTGTCTTTGTGATTTCACGTCATCAAACTTAACCTTTCCACCACCCGTGAATCCGGCATGTGGACTTTCCTTGTGATACCCCATATGATATGGATAAGGGTAGGTGGTGTATGGGATCCCACATTGCTTGGGAAGGAGAAGTTCTTGCTCTTTATAAAGTTTCAATGGGGCTCCAATTGTATCATTAACTAGTCCTTTTAGAGTATCGGCCATGTGATTTGGGCCTTCCATTAGGGCTCTACAAATGGTATCAGAGCCTATCCCAACCAGAAATGTGGGACTTGAGCCGTGTCACCTATAATGGGCAGGCCTGACGAGGACGTCGGGAATTTAAGGGGAGTAGATTGTGATACCCCATATGATATGAATAAGGGTAGGTGGTGTATGGGATCCCACATTGCTTAGGAAGAAGAAGTTCTTGCTCTTTATAAGATTCCAATGAGGCTCCAATTGTATCATTGACTAGTCCTTTTAGAGTATAGGCCATATGGTTTGGGCCTTCCATTAGGGCGTTACATTCCTCCACGCTAGCTAGCTACTTTCCATATTTTCCTCACCTCTATCTTGTCTAGACTAATGATACACTTACAATTCTTTGAGAATTATTTTTAAACAACCAATTAAATTATGCTTGACAAAACTACCCTCAATTTTATGTATAATTCTAAAACAATTGTAAAATAGTTATAAGCTGTTTTCCTTTTCTTTATGTCTATATATAGTACTGCTCACTTTATGTTTTTTTAAGTTTAGCTTATTAGATATCTTTTTTGTCGAAACTGGACACATCCATGCATCATGATGCATGCATATGGAACTGATCATCTTAAAAAGCACTTTTTTATATTATTTTCAAACAAATATAAAATGTTAGAAAGTGCTAATTTAGACATATGCATATCAAACAATAACGAACTTTTTAATAATAGAATTTATCACTTAAGAGCTCTACAACTAAAAATCCTAAAACTAAAATCTATATACCCACCGCAATCCCAAGTATGCAGTTAATAGAATTGGACCCAATTCAGTGCCTTTTTTTTTTTTGCGGGTCATACCCACCGAAAGAGACGCCGAACCACCTCTCCCACGATACAGAAAGTACCGACCAGCCTAACCCCGTCAAGCCCACTCCCTTCCGGTAAGCCCACGACCATCGCCAGCCTCCTCTCCTTCTCGGTAGTTTTCGGTTGTTTTTGGGATGTTTTCGATCTAACAGCTATCTCTCTAAACTCTCTCTCCCTCACTCGGCGTCGCACCACACTACGAGAAGACTCAGTCACACCGCTTCACTTCCAGCTGCCGGAACCACCGCACCGTGCAGCCCCTCCTCTCAAGGTAAGTCCATCGCAGAGCTTTCCCCCTCCCTCGCATGAATCCCTCTGTTTTATGGCACCATATGTTTGGATTTCCAGAGAAAGAATTAGTAAGTTTTGATGGGCTTTGGGCCCTGGGCCCTTATGTACGTACATGTGATGAGCTTGTTCTTTTGATTGGGCTCATTGTAGTATTATTATTATGGGCCAGTGTTTTGACTTTTACAAATTTATAATGATGTTTTAATGGACTTGTATTTTTAAATTGAATTTGGCTTAGTTGTGGGCTGGGCTTGAGGTTAATTAGATTTGTATCATGGTGATAGACTTGTATTTTAAGTGGGACATATAAACTCTAGATATACAGAATTGATGTCAATATTATGGAGTCAATGTGATTTTAGAGTTTTGAAAGACCAAAGTTTATGGAAAATATAGATTAAGTTGGAATTTCTAGTTTAATTACGAGGCATGTCTTTAAGCAGAAATTCACGTAAGCTACGTGTTTATCTTATAGGAAATCAGTCGCGCCCCGGAAATAGTGGTTTAGCATTGCAAAGTAAGTAGCTTGATCATACCCTTACACGTATGTACAGTAAATGGCATGTCTTTTATAAAAATATTTTGCATGTATGCCCTTCTTTGGAAGCTCCCCTTTACGTACCCAATCATGATATATTTATGAAAATCCATGATTTTATGTGAAAGATTATTCATAAAATTATTTATGAAATGCACGATTTTATGTAAGAGTTATTTCATAAAATTATTTATGAAATGCATGATTTTATGTGA
>QEOY01134254.1:0-25393 GCA_003123805.1 Juglans sigillata
CCATAACTAGTGCCCTTTACATTCTTGTTGTACTATTTCATCCATTACACATACCATCATTTTTATTTTCTCTTTGTGAATATTTTCACCATTTTAAACGAGTTTGATTTTAAGTAACTTTTCCCGAGGAGACGATCTAGGAATTTATTCTTAATTATTACGCGACATCCTCCTACACTTGGGATAGCCTTTGTGCTACTCATTTTTTAGTGAGCCAAGTTTTCGGCGCCGTTGCCGGGGATTAGTTGACGTAAATGTAGACTCGTTATTTTTTATTCTTTTATCTCAAATATTTCTATCACTATCTTATCTCTGATTACACGTTTCACTTGTCACCTACTACTCAATCACTTGAACTTTACTTATGCTATTTGGACTCATGTTTCATGTTATAGATGAGTGACAATTCAAATAGGTTGGTTAAAGTTACATCGAGCACTGAGAGTAGTATACACATCCAGAGATAGATAGCTCTTCTGCTTTTCTACAGACGAGGACATTGAAATTGAACAAACCATGGTTGCACCTGCACCACGCACTCTTAAGGATTATTTGCAACCCACTCGCACCACTACACCATCCTGTATTATTTTACCTGATGATGCACCTAATTTTTTTATTAAGCATGGCATGATGTCAGTGCTACCTTAGTTCCATGGGATGGATTTTGAGAGTCCTTATCAGCACTTGACAGATTTTGAGTTGGCCTGTATTACTTTTATCAATAGAGCCACTACTGATGAATTTATTACACTTTGTTTATTTCCTTTCTCTTTAAAGGATAAAACGAAGATTTGGTTTAATTCTTTGAGGCCTAATTCTATCTCTAGTTGGTCTGATATGCAGCATGAATTCTTACAAAAAAAATTTTCCTTCTTCAAAGAACTCAGTATTTACAAGAGCAGATCAGCCAGTTCAATTAGAAATCTGACGAGACCTTTCAGGCCAGCTAAGAAAGGTTTAAAGATTTGGTGAACATCTGTCCACATCACAGTTTTGAATCCTGGAGGTTGGTGAATTATTTTTACACTGGTCTCACTCCACAATGCAAGCAGTTTGTTCAGACTATGTGCAATGGAGAATTCTTTAGCAAAGAACCTGATGAAGCATTGTCATTTTTTGACTATCTTGCTGAGAGCGCATTGCAATGAAACACTCGGACTGATCGAGTTTCATTGATAGCACAGCCACTGAGGACTATTGATGGTGGAGGCAGATATGAACTTAAGGAGGACACTGACGTTCAAGTCCGAATAGCTGCATTGATTAGAAGATTAGAGATCATGGAGATGGAAAAAGTGAAGGCCATGAAAACAGTAGAGGCATGCTCTATATGTGCTGATTCAAACCACAAGACCCAAGATTACCCAATCATCCCAGTATTTCAAAAGAGTGGTTCTGAGCAGATGCAATCAGCAAACTGTGTTAATAGAGCACAAAATCAGCCTTTCTCCAATACATATAATCTAGGGTGGAGGAATTATCCAAATTTCTCGTGGAGGAATGATCAGCCTGGCCGGTCTCCACCACCTTTTCAGCAGCCATTTCATCAGGCTGTTTCTCAGCACCAGTATCAGCCATATTAGAGTTCTTAGAGCTATCCTTTTATAGCACCTCCAGGATTTCAACCTCATGTAGTTGCAAAGAAGTCTTTAGATGACAATATGGCACAAATGGCTAATGCACTTCAGCAATTCAGGCCACCACAAACCATCAGAATACTCAGGCCATAAATCACTTGCGAGGCACCATCAATAAGATGAGCACAACATTGAGCACTCTAGAGAAAGGGAAATTCCCAGCACAACCTCAGCCTAATCCTCAAGTATATCGGCAACAATAATAGCAAGTGCATAATGTCTCATGGGAGGTTTTTGAGACAGCAAAGGTCGTTCTTACTTTGAGAAGTGGAAAGGAAGTTCCCCAACCAGAGATGACTATGGATACACAGGTAGTTGCTCCTACACATGAAGATGCTACAGAGACTGATGAAGCTGAAAAAGAACCAGATGTGGTGAGACTAGAATTGAAGAAGCCTGTGAGTGCAGATGTTGAAACTAGTAGGGGGTACCAACCTATGGTTCCCTATCCTTAAAGATTGACAGCTGGCCAAAAGAACAAATATCACACTGAGATTCAGGAGATTTTCAAGCATGTAAATATTAATATTCCACTCTTAGATGCCATACAACAAGTGCCTTCGTATGCAAAATTTTTGAAGGACTTGTGCACAGTGAAGAGGAGGCTGAATGTAAAGAAGAAAGCTTTCCTAACAGAGCAAGTCAGCACATTGATCTTGAGTGAGACTCCTAAGAAGTTCGGAGATCCCGGCTCTCCCAACATTTCCATTATGATTGATGAGTCACACAATTGGAGAGTTTTACTTGATTTGGGGAGTAGTGCGAACTTGTTACAATTCTCAGTGTATGAGCAGTCAGGATTGGGTGAGCTGAAAAAGACTTCCATCATGCTATAGTTGGCTGACAGATCAGTTATGGAGGCGAGGGGTATTTTTTAGGATGTGCTCGTCATAGGTGGACAAATTTTACTACCTAGTGGATTTCGTAGTTCTTGATATGCAGCAGCCAGCCTCCACTATTTACCAAGCTCCTATCATTCTTGGAAGACCATTTCTAGCTATATCAAATGCTTTGATTAATTGCAGAAGTGGAGGTCTGAAACTTACTTTTGGGAACATGGCACTTGAGTTGAAAGTTTTCAATGCTTGCAAGATGCCAACACATTTTGATGACACAAATGATTTGAATGCTGTGGAGAGTTTGACACCAACATAATTTATTTGCTCAACTTTTCCTTTCTCTGATAATGATTTTATTTTTCAGTCACATGAATTTTTACTTAATGAAAAAACTGACCATGTTGATGAAAATGTCTTTGAATTTTTAGACTGTTTTGCAGATTCTTCTTTGCCACTTGAAGTACAATTTGCAGGCACGAGATGGAAACCCTAGTTTGAAACTCTACCACCACAAGACATACTTAAATATTCAAAGGAAGAACTTCCCCAGTTGGAACTGAAACCACTTCATCAAGATTTAAAGTATGTGTTTCTTGGTCCTGAAGAAGTCACTTTTCCTGTGGTGATTTCCTCAAAGTTAAATCAGAAAGATGAAGCCCAGTTGATTGAAGTCTTAAGAAAGTATCGAGGCGCAATTGGTTGGACAATAGTCGACATCAAAGGTATTGATGCTGTTGTTTGTACTCACAGAATCAATCTTGAAGATGATGCTAGACCGGTTCGTGACGCTCAATTTAGGCTCAATCCTACCATAAAGGAAGTTATCAAAGAGGAAGTGCTTAAGCTGCTCGCAATGGGTATCATTTACCCAATCTCAGACAGTAAGTGGGTAAGTCTAACTCAAGTGGTACCAAAAAAATCTGGTTTAACTGTTGTTAAAAATGATAAAAATGAGTTGATTCCAATTAGAATGGCTACTGGTTGGAGAATGTGGATTGATTATAGAAAACTTAATTCAACCAGTAGGAATGATCATTTTCCTTTACTATTCTTGGATCAAATTTTAGAAAGAGTGGCTGGTAATGCATTTTATTGCTTCTTGGATGAATATTCTGGTTATTATCAAATTGTTGTAGTGCCTGAGGATCAGGAGAAAACCACTTTCATCTATCCTTTTGGCACATTTGCTTTTACCAGAATGTCTTTTGGTTTGTGTAATGCTCCGGCTACTTTTCAAAGCATGATAAGTATTTTTTCTGACATGATTGATGATATTTGTGAAATATTCATGGATGACTTTTTTGTTTTTGGGAAATCTTTTGATAGTTGTTTGCATAATTTGGCATCTAGAAAAAAAATCTTTTACTTAATTGGGAGAAATGCCAATTTATGGTTACTCAGGATATTGTCTTGGGACATATTGTTTCTTCTGAAGGTATAAATGTCGACAAGGCAAAAATTGAATTAATATCTAAACTTCATATCCCTAAGACAGTTAATGATATTCGTTCTTTTCTTGACCATGCTAGCTTTTATAGGCGGCTTATTCAAGGATTCAATTCTATTGCAAAATCTTTGTTCACTCTTTTACAAAATGATATTGAATTTGTTTGGAATGATGAGTGCCAAAAAGCTTTTGATACCCTTAAAGAATCACTTACCACTGCCCCTATTATGCAACCCCCGCAGTGGGACCTTCCCTTTGAAATCATGACTGATGCAAGTGATTATGCCTTATGAGCTGTTTTGGGGCAGCGTGTAGATAATAGTATTTTGTGATTTATTATGCCAGTAGAACATTGAATGATGCCCAGAAAAATTATACAACTACTGAAAAGGAATTATATTCAGGCTTATATTCTCGGTTCTCCTGTTACTATTTTCACTGACCACTATGCTCTTAAGTATTTGTTGACTAAGAAAGATGCAAAACCACTCTTGATTCGCTGGATTTTACTATTTCAAGAGTTCAACATCAACATTAAGGACAAGAAATGAGTTGAAAACGTGGTAGCTGATCACCTCTTTAGATTGTCATCATTCTCCTCTTCAAATGTTAACCTTTCTCTTGACGATAGTTTCCCGGATGAACAGCTGTTTGTGATTAATAAAGCTCCCTAGTATGCTAACATAGTCAATTATCTGGTGCTAAGCGAATGCCTTATGAATGGTCCACCTAAGACAAGCGTCAATTTTTCTCTGAGGTACGACACTTTTACTTTGATGATCCATACCTTTTCAAATATTGTTCGGACCAATTGATTCGAAGATGCATTTCTAACGATGAGTTTTTTTCTGTATTGAGATTTTGTCATTTTGGTGCATGTGGTGGTCATTTTTCAGCAAAGAAAATAGTCGCTAAAATTTTGCAAAGCGGTTTTTTCTGGCCTTTTATGTTTAAAGATGCTTATAATTTTTGAAAGACTTGTGAGCCTTGTCAAAAATTGGAATCCATTAGCAAAAGAGACATGATGCCTCTTTCCCCTACTCTTACCTTAGAAATTTTTTATTATTAGGAAATAGACTTCATGGAACGTTTTCCAGTTTCCTTTGGAAACATATATATTTTATTAGCTGTGGGTTATATTTCAAAATGGGTGGAGGTCATTGCTTGCAAAACAAATGACCATCATGTTCTCCTAAAATTTTTACAATCTCTGTTTGCTTGCTTTGGCATGCCCAAAGTTATCATTAGTGATGGAGGTCCTCATTTTTGCAACAAACTATTTTCTACACTCATGAAGAAATATGGTATCACACACCGAGTTTCCACCCCTTATCACCCTCAAACAAATGGACAAGTAGAATTGGCAAACAGAGAGATCAATTCTAATAGGAAAGATTGGTCAGTTAAGCTTCTTGAACCTTTGTGGGCTTATAGGACAGCTTTTAAAACTAATCTAGGAATCTCCCCTTATCGATTAATTTATGGTAAAGCTTGTCATTTTCCTGTTGATATTCAGCATCGAGCTCCTTGGGCTATAAAACAAGTTAACATGTCACTTGATGAAGCTTCATGGTTGAGAAAATTGCAGATCAATGAATTGGATGAAACTCGTTGAGATACTTATGACAACGCTTAGCTGGCGAAGGAGAGCATGAAAATTCTACATGATCAGAAAATTCATCCAAAGCATTTTACACTTGGCCAAGAAGTTCTTCTTTACAACTCTCACTTACATATTTTTCTTGGTAAATTGAAATCCTGATGGAGTGGGCCGTACCTTGTAAAGAATGTTCATCCTCACGGGGCGGTAGATATTGTCAATCCGAAGAATGGAAATAGCTTCACTGTCAGTGGACAACGTCTAAAGCCGTTTCTGAAGGTCTTTGATTCACACGAAAAGATCTTGCTTCTGCAAGATTTCAGGGAAGTGTTTTGATCTTTTCACCCTTTACAGCTTTCTTTACTTGCATTTTATTTTTTTTTATTTGTTGTTTTGCTTTAATTTTATATTTCATGTTGATTTGTTTTTTTGTTTTGCTTGCTTATTTCTGTGCACTTTGTTTCTTTCATTCGATTCATTGAGGACAATGTCTCTCACTAATTGGGGGTAGCGTGTGTGCACAAATCTTTATAAAAAAAAAATAAATATGAGGTGCATTGATACATATATGATTGACACACACTCCATTTCTGATATTTTGTGAAATCTGAACATTTTGGTAGAGTAGTTAAGCAAAATCATTTTGTGAAGATTTATTTTTAAACTTAAGCATATAGCATGATTTTTGATGCATCATATTTTGTTGATGTGTTGTAACTTGAAACACCGAGATGCTATACTTATTGAGATGAGACTTGATAAGATTTTTGTAAAACGAATGGCAAATTTTGAAGGACATTTTGCACATGCTTACGCTTGTAGTTTTCCTTATTTACAGTTCATTGATTTAACATAGGAGAAGTAAATTGTAGGACTACCGAGCCATGCATCAAAAAGAAAAAAAAAAAAGAAAGAAAAAAAAAGAAAAGGAAAAGAAAGAGAAAAAAAAAGAGATTTGAAAATATTAGAAAAAAAAATGATAAAGGTGACTTAGTGAGATTTCCTAAGTAAAGGGTTAGAAACAATTATCCAAGACTTTGGGGGTTGAGTGTTCAACCTTTAAAAACAGAGCTGGCCTGAAAACTGCTAGTCCATTGGGCTTTGAGGTAGTTAGAATCAGCAATGATTAATCTTAAGCTTAAAAAATCCTATGACAAATCATGGCTAGTAATGAGGAACACACAGTCAGTTTAGCTCCACACACACATTTGAGTTTTAAGACATTTGCCTAAATTCTATGTGAAAGATTGTTGAGATAGTCTTTGTGGGTATAACCTCTGGCGGTTGAGTAGTAACATGTCACTTTTGTGAGAATTCAGAAATGTGTTTGATTGTTTCTATTTGGATTTTGATCTTTATGCAATAATCTCAGTTAATTTTCACTATTTTGCTCAAGGATTAGCAAAAAGCTAGTTGGGGACTGTAATTGAGCTGAATTATTGCATATTTTATACATTTATAACCAATATATTTTATTTATTTCATTACATAATTATTCGTTTTACATTATTTTATTTATTATTCGTTTTATTCGTTAAGATGAATAAATATGAGTTGTGATTTAAATTGGTTAATAGCATGATTTATGCTTAATTTTATAACTTGTGATTTAATTGAAAAATGTTCACTCACATGCACAACATATTTTTGATATTCTATTATTCTTATTTTATTTTATTTCTAATTTCTATTATTTTATTTTTAATTTCAAATTCAAAGGACTTTCAAATGGGCAAGACGTTGGAACAACTTAAGAACTTTCAACGAGTGTAGGACTCTTCAAATAAGGATAACGATGGAGTTTGAGAGTAATTCGGATTAGAGTCTAAAATGAGACAAAATGGACATACTTTAGTATTTTAATCATAACTTTCTGCTCAAATATCGGATTGATACGATTCTTAATTCGTTGGAAAGCTATCATAACGGGCTAAAACTTTTTCTCTAATAAAAATTTCCAAATTCGAACTCTTGAAGTACGTACGTGGCTACCAAGTTGAATCCTAAAATTTAAGCAATTTTGTGTGCGGAAATATGAAGACATTAGGGTTTCTTTCCTACCCTATTTAAGCATATCATTACTAAGAAATTGAGGACTTTTGGAGAGCAGCGCCACACATTTGAAGAACTCTTCCATGGTCCAATTGCCGCTCCAACTGCCTCCTCTGTTGCCTACCACCTCCATCTCCATTCATTGGGCTTGCTCTTTTCATTCCATACTTTTTATTTAATTTCAATTTAAAGTTTATGAAGTATTTTTGAGATATTTGGCTTAGACTTTTGGGCATTTTATTTGCTATTTATTTACTTCGTGGTATCTATTTTTTTCGCTTCTTTAAGCTTTCATTGAACAGTGATTACAATTGTTATGGATTAATTTTGAGAATTTGTGATTTGAATACAAGGATGAACCCTAGGATCTTGATTTTGGGACTTTTCAATTTTCAGTTCATATTTTGTCAATTAATTTCTAATCTAGTTTAATTCTTAGCTTAGTTTTATTAATCCCTTAGTTCCATTGCAAATTAGATTGACTAAAGTTTAATTAGGACTTAAATAATTTCAGTTTTATTGTTTAATTTTAAGATTAATTAAGATTGTTCAGTTTAGTTGACTATTTGATTGTTAATTTTAATTTGTTAGTCTTTTACATTTCATTTCGACACTCAAAAATCCAAAAATATGAATCTAGTTCATGACTAGTGGCCTTTTCATTCTTGTTGCACTCTTCCATCCATTGCACATACCATCATTTTTATTTTCTCTTTGTCAATATTTTCATCATTTTAAACGTGTTTGATTTTAAATAACTTTTTCTGAGGAGACGATTTAGGAATTTATTCATAATTATTACGCGACATCCTCCTACACTTGGGATAGCTTTTGTGCTACTCATTTTTGAGTGAGTCAAGTTTTTGGTGCCGTTGACGGGGATTAGTTGCTTGACGTAAATTTAGACTCATTATTTTTTATTTTTTTATCTCAAATGTTTATGTTACTATCTTATCTCTGATTACACGTTTCACTTGTCACCTACTACTCAATCACTTGAACTTTACTTATGTTATTTGGACTCTTGTTTCATGTTATGGATGAGGGATAATTCAAATAGGTTGGTTAAAGTTACATTGAGCACGGAGAGTAGTATACACATCTAGAGATAGATAGCTCTTCTGTTTTTCTACAGATAAGGACATTGAAATTGAACAATCCATGGCTACACCTGCACCACGCACGCTTAGGGATTATTTGCAGCCCATTCGCACCACTACACCATCCTGCATTATTTTACCTGATGATGCACCTAATTTTTCTATTAAGCATGTCATGATGTTAGTGATACCTCAGTTCCACGGGATGGATTCTGAGAGTCCTTATCAACACTTAATAGATTTTGAATTGGCATGTACTACGATATTCTTTATAGCTACATCCCATTGCCTAGTGATATTTCGGCATTGAGAGGTTTCTTAGGGTTGACCGGCTACTATAGACGGTTTGTGAAGAACTATGGGCTTATTGCTAAGCCACTAGCTTGCTTGTTAAAGAGTGATAATTTTGGACCCAAGAAGCAAGAGAGGCTTTTGATGAATTGAAGAGGGCAATGACTATCACTCCCGTGTTAGCATTGCCAAACTTTGAGAAGGCTTTTGAAGTCTACACCGATGCTAGTGGTGAGGGGATAAGGGTTGTTTTGGTCCAAGAAAAAAAGTCAATAGCCTTTATTTCCAAGGTACTTGGTCCTATGAAGAAAGCTTGGAGTATTTATGCAAAAGATATGCTTGCGGTTGTACATGCCGTGAAGGTATGGAGGCCTTATTTGTTAGGAAGGAAGTTCACTATTGTTACAGATCAACAAGCATTGAGACACTTACTTCAACAAAAGATAGTGACACCCAAACAATAAAAATTCTTAGTGAAGTTGCTTGGTTTTGAGTATGACATCATTTACCAATCGGGTAAAGAAAACAAGGTGGTGGACGCTCTTAGTAGAAGAAATGGAAGTTCATTGTTGTGGCAAGTTCATGATGAAGATGAAGCCACTTTGATGGCCTTGAGTGGGGCCGAATGGAGGATGTGGGATAAAATCCGAGAAGCAACAAAGTTAGATGCAAGAGCCATTGAAACTGTGGAGCTTTTAGAAGCTCAAGGGGATGGAGTCATCTGGTTCAAGATGAGAGATGGCCTAATCTACTACAAGAATTATATGTATGTTCCCAATGTGTCTAACTTGAGAATAGAGATTCTTGATCACTTTCATCATAGTAAAGAGGGTGAATACTCGGGGTGGTTGAGGACTTACATAAGGATCAAGCATTTTATGGGCATTTCAATCCACTTACTCATCCATACACAGCCAAGAGTGTGGCCAAAGCTTTTATTGATCATGTGGTGAAGTTTTATGGATTTCCCAAGAGCACTGTCACGGATCGAGATAGAGTATTTATGAACTCCTTTTGGAATGAGTTGTTTAAGCTCCAAGGGAGCAAGTTGAAGGCGAGTTCATCTTACCACCCACAAACCGATGGGCAAATAGAAGTGGTTAATAGAACACTTGAGCAATACTTGTGGTGTTTTTGCCATGAGGAACAAAAGAAGTGGGGGGAGTACTTGTCTTGGGTTGAATATTGGTAAAACACTTCATTCCATGCTTCCATACAACGAAGCCCATTTGAAGTGGTTTATGAGAGAGCACCACCAACATTGATAAATTATGATAAGGGCACAATTAAAAATGATGAAGTTGAAAAAGAGTTAATCACTAGGGTTGAGATCCTAGTGAAGGTAAAAAAGGAGCTTGTTAAAACTCAACAAAGAATGAAAAAGTACTATGATGAAGGTAGAAGAATGGTTGCCTTTGAAGTGGGAGATTATGTGTATTTAAAGTTACAACATTTTGGCCAAATGACCTTGAGAAATAAACTTAACTTGACGTTGGCCAAGAGGTACTATGGACCTTTCAAAGTGCTTGAGAGGTTAGGTGAAGTAGCATATAGGTTGGAGCTTCCTCCAACCTCCAAACTACATCCAGATTTCCATGTAACCGTTCTTAAGAAGAGGATTGGTAACCCTAGTCTTATTGTGGAAGAGCTATCCGAGTTTGATGATGAAGGGCGTATGCTCTTACAACCAAAAGAAGCTCTTAATTATAGGCTTATTCCAAGAGGAAGAAAGAGGCAAAGTGTGTTGCAAGTTTTGATCAAGTGGGGTAAAGCTCCAAAAGAAGAGACCACTTGGGAAGATTATGATGATATAAGGGAAAGATTTCCTGAATTTATCCTTGAGGGCAATGATATACTTGAAGAGAGGAGGATTGTTAGACTCCCACGTCGAGTTGCCTCTAGAGATGCCGCACATGCACTAGTCATGGTGGGAACATGCACCTTGGCTAGCCCACAACCATGCATTGGCTCATGGTGTGACACACATGGGGCGCCTAGTATGCATGCATGCCTTTGCCCACGCGATGGCACTCACGAGGCGCCCAACATGTGGGCTAGCGAGGCTAGTAAGCGCCTGCCCATGCACGCAGCCATGCGCCGCGCGCCCATGCGTGCAGCCATGGACCGGGCCCTTATGCACACAACACAGCGCTGCAGGCCCATGAGCACTGCATTGCACGCAATAGCGTGCCGCGCACCCATGCGCGAGCCAGTCCAGCCAGCGCGCGCGCACGCCCATGCCCACCATCCTACCACACGCCAGCGAGGTTAGTGGCATGCTTCACAACATGCCATCCAGCGCACGGCCCTAGGCCGTGCCTTGCGGATCATGCCAGTGGCATGCCCATCAAGCATATCCAGCGCAAGGCTCCAGCCCGTGCATTGCAGAGCATGTCAGTGGCATACCCACCAAGCATGCCATCTAGCGCATGGCTCCAGCCCATGCCTTGCAGCCAGCGCCTAGGCCACCAGCCTGGGCCATGCAGTGCACCCACATGGCTCACCATCAGCAAGCCATGCCGAACCACCTAGCCATGGATCAGCCCGAAGACCAACATGCAACTACTTAGCCCACCATAGGCCCATGCATGTCACGGCCAAGAGTGGTTCATGCCACTATCTTATTGATTTTTATTTATTTAATTATTATTTATTTTCAAGGGAACGAATGGGGGTTTCCAATTTGCAACTCTTATAAATAGGACCCTTAGTCATTTCTCTTACATCTTTTTGGCAAAACTCTTATAGAGAGAACTATTGTTTGAGAGATTATAAACGGTACCTTTGCACTTGGATTTTTTGGGTTAAATTCGTGAATCCCAAATAGAGGATTACACCTTGCAATTCTTTGAATATGTGTAATTTATTTATCTTATTTTTTTGCAACTTGGTGCAATTCGTGAATCCAAGTTGTGTTTATCAATATACGAGATTTATTCAATTATTGTGCAATTTGTAAATCAAGTATTGGATTATCATTATTTGTGCTTTTGTTCATTCAAGTTCATAAGTATTGTTACTTTTGTTCTTGAGTGTTCTTCATTTTGATCTTGGTGTTCTTCAAAAGTTTGTTCTTCTAATTCATACAATCCATAAAAGTCGACCAACCCATTGTTTGTCAACTTTCCATATTTGATTTGTCTCTCCAAACCCTAGTCTAGCCAAAACACACTTTCCCCCTTGGTGCAAAGTCCTATTCGGCTACTACTTGCCTTATTTGGACTTGACCTAGCCGCCCACTCCACTTACCATAATTAGAGTTCCTACATTTGAGGAACCCTAATTGATCTCATCCTTACCATAGCCGGCCATATACACTAACCATTGACTTCCAAAAATCCATCACTAGCCATACTCAACCAACCCTAGCTGCCCAACACTTTTAGCCTAATTCCCAAACCCTAAACTTAACCTTAGCCGTCCATCCACCTTTCCAAATCCTAAACCCAAAGTCCAAGTGGCGCCAACCCTAGCCCCTACTAGTGCCGTGAGTNGTCCACACTAGTGCTGTGCGCCCCATACCACCATTCTAGCCATACATATCCTTGACCAATTCCATCATTCCAAACATCCATTCTAGCCTAAACGCTTAACCTCACCATCCCAAATTGGCCATTATGACCATCATTGATTCAGGACCAAGCAAGAGAAGGACAAGGATTCGGTCATGTCAAGACTACCATTGGCATGGAGAACATAGTGTTTAGGGACTTGACCGAGGTCCCTAACAGAATGGCGCATGGCTGCGCAGCAACATCAAGCCCATTTAGGTTGTGCACTGCCAAGAAAGAGGAAGAGAGAGCGTGAGAGAGGGAGACTGGTGTGGGGGGACTCACCGAAGTGAGGTGGTGTCGATGGAAGGGGCGGTGAGGCTCACTGGCCTACAGCAGCACCGGGCCGGGCAGTGGAGGAATTGGGCATAGGGGAGGATGCATGCAGCGCACGACGTAAGGGAGAAGGAGGAGAGAGAGAGAGGGGAGGGAAAAGTGAGGGAGAAGGAAGAGGGGTCTGGGTATTTAACCCAGTCCCTTCGTCCTGGGATCTACAAAATGATCTAACGGTGGGGGATTAAAATACTGATTTGAAAATGCGTAAACATTAACTTAATTAAAAGCACTGAGAGGAATTAAGGTAGAATATTATTTTATAAAATAAAGTTTAGTTTAAATAATATTCCTTCATCATTAATAAAACGATGAAGTTTTATTTAATATATTTAAGAGAATAAAATCATTTAATTTAATTAGAGTTTTCAACATAATTTAAATTACATAATATTTTAAATAACTGAAATCATTTTAATAATAATATTAAAATGATTTCCGACAATTATAATATTTTTGGAGCTCTTCAAGAATATTATAATTGTCTTATTTAAAATCAAACTTAGTTCAATAACACTGAAAATACCTTATATAAATATTTCCAGCACACTTAAAACACTGGGCGTACTATAGAAGTCACATAATATATTGAGTGACATGCCATCGTGGTTCGACATGCATAACGAGACTCACAGTCGCTAGGGAGAAGGCAGACTGTTGCATAATTCCATCCTCGATTTTGCTTACGTCAGAAAGAAGGAAAGTACGTTAGAAGGAAGGAGCGTACGTAAGAAGGAGTGGGGTATTACACATCTCCCTCTCTTTCTCTTGTGCTCAACCCAGCTCGATGGTATCTCCACCACACTCCTTTACTCTTCAGTCGTGCCACCACAGTCCCTCCAGCCAGCCCCATTGCACTTTAACCCTCCACGCATGCCTCGGTTTCCCTTGGGTAAGCCCCTGCTGCCACATCCTTGTTTTATTTTCGTGTGTTTGTTCCTCTGGTTTTGTTGTTATAAGTTATAAATATATATATATATATATATATGTAACTATGTTAACCTAATAGAAGGAAGTTCTATTACCTCTTTACCCCTTAGTGTGTGCCTCTAGGTTTATTGTTTAGGGTGTTTAGTTTAATGGGTTTATATTATGTACTTTGAGTTTGAAATCATGAGCTTATATCACGTGGGTTGCATAGTATGTTTTTATTTGGATGTAGATGTGTGGACTTATATTGTTAAGTTGGTATTTGTAATAGACAAGTATTTTTAACGGAATATTTATTAAGTAAATACTAATGAATTTTTGAAGTGATCAGTAAGTACAAAATCTTATTTTGAATCATTTTAAAAGAATATTTATTTATTTAAACAAAATTAGGACTTTCTTTATAATGATTTTGATATAATTATGTTATTTAGTGCTATAAATTATAGTTAGATCCTAATAGTAAATAAGTTAGAATTTAATGTTTTAGTTAGAGTTATTAAGTTGGATATTGATGATTTTAAAAAGTGATGATATTTTTTGAGGTTNTATATCATTTTTAAACATATTTAAAAAATATTTAAAATAAAAAGTACAATTTGCACTAATAGTTCTTAGTGGACAAACTTGAGTTGTATAGTAGCACTAACCTGAAATTTGTCTTTGCCTTCCATCATAGTGCTACGAGAACCAATTCCATTAGGTCTTTTGCCTTTCCTTCCAATGCAACCATTCAACCAAAGTGTAGTAAAACCCACTAAATTAAAGCAATTCTTTGGAACTTTAGAGAATTCTTATTTTTCATTTAGTAAATATTATCATTTTATTGTGATTATTTACTCTAAAAAATAACATTTACTGATATTATTAATATTAGAGTCATCCCATACGTCATTGAAAATATATAAAACAAAAAAGGCTAACATTACAGTCATACCTAACCAGCAGTCACGTGCATTCTTCCCATTTTGGCACAAATTTTCATGTCTTCGATTATAATACAATTTTTGCCGTTGGATAATGCTTGGGTGATCATAAATGAAGACACTAATATAAATGAACTTTTTTTTATTTTTTTAATTATTTTTTAAACATCTTTAATTATTAAAAAATATATAAATATATAAATATACTAATAATTACTTTTTTAATTATTTAATAATCATAATATCATTTTCTTTGCTCGACCTTACAGTCTTTTGAAATGGAGGATTCTAGAAAGAGAGATTGAAACTCAAGGTGCACTATAAAAGTATCAGCAATAACTCTCCTCCACTCTCATAGCGACTTGTTCCTTGCTCCGTCTCTTCTTCTTACTTGGTCACATACAACCAAAAAAAAAAAAAAATCATGGCTGCTATTAAACTCCATGGGAACATGATCTCAACAGCTACAACGCGAGTTCTAGCCACCCTTTATGAGAAAGATCTTGAAGCTGAGTTTGTCAATGTAGACATGAAAGCTGGTGAACATAAAAAAGAGCACTTCCTGTCCAAGAATGTAAGAGCAAGATCAAAGCCAATCATGTTATTACCCCTACTTTAGATCATTGTTACAAGTCTTATCCCTTTTGAATATAACATTTCCTTTGTTGATGCAGCCATTTGGTCAAGTTCCAGCTTTTGAAGATGGAGATATGACGCTCTTTGGTAAAGTTAATTTATAAGCAACTCCTATAATTAGTGCGAGTTTACTGATTTTGCATCCTAACTGGACTCTTCTTTTGTAATGCAGAATCAAGGGCAATAACTAGATACATTTGCCACGAGTATGCAGACAAGGGGACTCCGCTGTTACCACCTGGAGACTCTAAGAAGAAATCAACCATATCTGTGTGGATGGAGGTGGAAGCCCATCAATTTGACCCCCCAGCCACATTGCTTACCTGGGAGCTGGCAATAAAGCGACTGTTTGGGTTGAACACAGACACAAAAGTTGTGGAGGAGAATGAAGCTAAACTGGCCAAGGTTCTTGATGTCTATGAGACTCGACTGGCTAAGTCAAAGTACCTGGGATGGGACTGCTTCACCTTGGCTGATCTGCACCACCTGCCCAATATAGAGTACTTGATGGGTACTCGAATTAAAGAGCACTTTGATTCGCGCCCCAACGTCAGTGCCTGGGTGGCTGATATCAGAACAAGGTCATCTTGGTTGAAGGTCCTTGCCGCGCATAAGCAGTAATTAGAAGTTTGCAGATAGTGATGCAGCCTAGCATATGAATTTTGTCTTTCCTCAATAAGAGCACGAGAGTTTTGAGCTCATGTATTTTGATTCTAGTGTCATAGTCTTCCCATTTTCAATGTCAGCATTACCTTTTTATGTTGCTTTCACAAGTTGTTATTGGTTTTCTGCCTTCATAGTTCAATCTTCGAGTTGTAGGCATCAAGTTCATGCCCCCAAGTCGTTAAAATGACTAATCTTGAATCTGAGCAACGAATTTAAATTAACAAAGAACGAACCTTTTCTCTCTTTGAAGTGGTTTGACAATCCAATCCAGCTTGAACCGATACCCTCGTAGTGGGAAATTAAACTTGTTTCTAATAAACATTTAAACAAACAGATGGTACAAGCAACCATCTTTTTGGTGCATGGAGGTTTGCAAAAGATCGCTCTCCATCGACGCATGTGATACAAACAAACTTAACATACATTTTCAGATTCACCAACGGGAACCACATATCTCAAAGAGTCACGAATCTCAGTCCATGGAATATAAGGGGTGGTTCGTACACACCTGGTTCTTGAATAGCGGCGGATTGGTTCATCCCGGCCGATAGAGTGCATATTTGACCAAATTAGCGAATGCAGACAGCAGAATGTATTAGGTGAGAAAAGTGGGTACGATCATTGACTCTTTCAACAAACAGCTCCAACACCCCGTCGCATCTCCCCATCTCCTTGCATCTCATCCGATTACAATTCACTCGCACCAGCCGCATATAGATTATTTTATAAACAAAAACTCTACGTACAATAATTTTTATGCATACTCCTTATACATTTTATTAATGTAATTAGTTGTATTATTTTTTTTAATATAGAATAATTATGTTGGCCAATTCTATTAATAGAATGCATAAAATATACACAAAAATAATTGTATATAGACTAGTAAATAGTTTGGTATGATACATCATATTATAAAATTATTTTTATTATAAAATAAATTTATAATATCAAATAAATGCGTGTCAATTTGAGTAATGCTAGCATTGTACAAGTATCACACAATCATTCTAAAAATGAATGAGATTCACTGTTAAAAAATTAATTTTTTTCATATATATTTCGTATTTACTTATTTTTTTCAAAAAGAATTAGTGGCATTTGCACACTTTATGACAGCAAATATGATTTTTTTTGTGAATTTATAAATTTACTTTTATAAACTCTGTTGTAGCACTTCTCTCTCATTTTATTTTAAGAACAACATTTGTCCAACAAAAAAAATGTTAAATAAGCTTCATGTACAGACGTGTCCCACCAGTGGCTGTAAGCCTGTAACCGTTAAATAAGATTTGAAGCTCAAAGAACGTGCATACGTTACCCTGTAATCATTGCCATGTTCTCCCCCTGTCACGTCATTTAGTCAAGAAATGATGGTGCGCAGTCCTTACTTTTCTTCATTTCCTCACATCTTCTCATTCTTTTGCCCTCCAATCTCTCCCTTTCCTATTCACGTTCTTGAGTTCCCCAGCTTCGACTTCCCCACTTCTTGATTCTCTGCTCGCAACCTTCCTTCCTTTCCCCTTATTCCCCGTTCATTTGCTATGACAATGGCCCAACGAAATGTATCACAGACCCCGGAGTCTTCTACCGTGAAAGACGTTCCACATTTCAAAGGCTACGGGTGGCGTTCGGCCCTCACCCCCAAGGATTTGGTGAATTTGCGCAACTCCTATGGGATCCTAGACTCGATACTCCTTGAAATTCCTCGCTGCGGCTATGTCGATGAATAAGGGTTTACCGAAAATGTTGTTCTACCTGTCT
The DNA here is from genome assembly GCA_003123805.1 of Juglans sigillata. Lineage (NCBI taxonomy): Eukaryota > Viridiplantae > Streptophyta > Magnoliopsida > Fagales > Juglandaceae > Juglans > Juglans sigillata. The sequence continues at coordinate 17,776 of QEOY01134254.1, forward strand.
GCGCCATCATGCATGGTCTACGGTTTCCCTTTTGTCACCCAATATGCGACGTTCTTGATCTTCTGAAGTTGGCCCCTGTGCAACTTCACTCTCACGCATGGTGAGTTCTTCTTTGTTCTTGTATCATGTTCTGTTTGGTCTTGGAGCCTGCTCAGAAAAAATACCTAGACCTAACTGCCAGAGAGTTCTTGGCTTTTTATTCTTTAAGGAGCTCTTCAGGTAATATTTGTAGTTTTCGGATCGAAGACCAGTGGTTGGCTCGTTTTGAGAGCCGCCATTCAAATGCCAGATAAAGGACGAGGAAGTTTTTCTTCATTTCTAGCGTAGGTTGGAAATTTCCTCGTTTAAAGGCTGTGCGTCGACAATTCCCTATCAGAGGCACCTAGAGTAAGGTCCCAAATGACAAAGGTCTAGGGATAGCTTTAGGTCCCCTATATGAACGGGAGCAATCCCTTGTCCACATGGTCGCCGCCTGGGCAGCTGAACAGAAGGACGAGATTTGGACAGCGGTCCTTCTGACACCCGCCAATATTGATTGTTTGTTGTTGATGCCTGATCGTTCAAATGTTAAGGGTCGCCTGTTTCTAACCAAAGTTGTCGCCCCCTCTCTCCCAAAGAAGCCTTCCTCAGAGTCAACTCCAAAGGCCTCGCGGAAGCACCCTCGCCTGCCGTTGCAGATACGCCTTCTCCCGTCGCGAAAAGAGTGGTCGCGGCGCAGCTGTTGTCGCCTCCCCTATGGCCAACCAGCCTCACAATACCTCGCCTTCTCCTTCTAGTCGTTCACCGACTCGTGTCCCTTCTCCAGGTCTTGATGACCTCGAGGGCTTGATGGGTCAAGCTTTCTGATCTAGCGACCGCCTTTGATTTTGACCTCCCTTCTCAACAACTCGACTCAGCATCTAGTCCGGTGTTTTAGTTCCCTACATCTGAAGCTTCTGATTTTCCAAAGGAAAGCGGCGAGGTCAATTTGGATGTGGACGTCGCTTTTTCATTGAAACTTGTTGACCGAGCAGCCCACGAGAGAACTCAGGACAGTGAAAATGGTGCCCTAGGCAACTGTGGTATCCTGGGCGGAGACACTTCTATTATAGAAGAACTTGAAGAAAAGAGTGACGGCAAAAATTCAATTCCCCACTCTCTGCCCATTACTATCTTAGGGGAAATACTCCTTCACTTCACCTTGGGATTGGCGGAGACCAAATTTCTGGCACCTCTCATTTTCCCTCCTCTTTTGGGGATGACATTGAATCCTCTCCCCTAGAGGTGGGCGTTCCTCTAGGTGGCCTTGTGAGTGAGGTTGTTAGTTTGGGGGATGTTGAACTCGCTTACACCGATGTTGTTTACCCGGTGGAAGATTTGGGTAAAGCCCCTGGGATTGGGGCAAGCTCAATGGTGGCTTTTCCTGAGGCTTTCTCCCTTGGTCTCCGCTAAGGTCCTGAGGTGAGGAATGATGGAGAGGTGCTTCCACCTCCTCTGGTCTTGCTAGGGATGAAGTCATCAGCAATATGGCTAGTTGGCTATGGAATTTCCTCTCTGGGGTATTACAATTATTGTTACCTTTGATTCTTCTTTTCTCTTTTTTTATTTAACTCTCTTTGGTTTTACTTTTGTATGGTGTTGACGATTTGGAAACCTGGATCATGGTGGATCACGCTGACTTGGAGGATGAAGTTCACTCTATGCGTGTCTTTACTTTCTACGCCAAGAGGGAATTTGAAAAATGGAAGGTTGAGGGGGTGGAGTTGGAGATCCTACTCAAGCAAGCGGATGGCTACGCACACTCTCTGGTAGGCGATTTGGACATTCTTCGCGATGAGGTTTTGCACCTTCGTGATGAATTCCATCGCACCAGGAAGGTGAAGGCCCGAGACAGCTACTCATTGGGACTACTGGAGTAAAAGCCTGACTCCTCTCGGGCTTAGCTTTCCCTTGTCCAAGGGGAGTTAGAGTTAGAGCAAGATCGTGCATGCTCTCAACTCTTCGCCCTTAAGGAGGAGCTAAATTCTGTCGGCCAGGAGTTGTCTAGTTCCCAACGGCGCTACTCCGAACTTGAGGAGGCGCTGACTGCTTCAGAGGAAAGTAACCTACAAACAAACTTGACCTCTTCGAGGCACGCGACACTTTAGGGGAGCTGACCAAATGGCTAAAGGAATGGGCCCAGCAGGTGAAGACGTTGGAGTTTGACTTGGCGACTGCGAGGGAGGAACTTGTTCGCCTTTCCCCTCAACTGGCATTGGTGCATGGCATCAAGGATTGTGCTTTCAGTTATGGATATAGGGCTAGCATGTTGCGGCTTAGATCGCACTTGTTTGCCAATCCCCGTACCGACTTGAAGTGCTTAGATTTGGCAATGTTTAAACCTGATGTAGCCTTGCATCAGTTTGTTCACACCTTTGGTTGGGACACCATGCCCTTCCTTTGACGGTTCTCGCCCACCTCCACCTTCCGGCGGTCCTAGCACTTAGCTTTTTGTAATAGTTGTCTTCCACTTCTGCACTTGTAATAGCTTTTGTAATAGTTTTTTGTAAACAATGTGAACACTTCTGTACTTGTGCATGTTGGAAACACTTAGTCGGTTTTGACTTATTATCATGTTACACTTTGCTTTGATTTCATATGGCTCTTTCTTTTTACTTTGTGAGTGGCTTGTTTTTGAACTTGTCATTGTTGTCCTCCACACCCCTTTCCTTTATACCGCGAGTCTTTGTACTCGACATTGGTGTTTAAGGGTCGCGTAGTTAGTTGACCTTTGCGCCATTTTTCCTAGACACCGCGAGTCTTCAAACTTGTCATTAGTGTTTAAGGGTCGTGTGATCTGTTGACCTCCGTGCCCTTTTTTCCTAACACTACGAGTCTTTGTACTCGACATTGGTGTTTAAGGGTCGCGTGGTCTATTGACATTCTCACCCTTTTTTTCCTGACACCGCGAGTCTTTGTACTCAACATTAGTGTTTAAGGGTCATGTGGTCTGTTGACCTTCGCTCCCTTTTTCTTGGCACCGCAAGTCTTAGGGCTTGTCATTAGTGTTTAAGGGTCGCATGGTGTCTGTTGATCTCCACACCCTTTTTCCTTGGCACCGTAAGTCTTCGAACTCGTCATTGGTGTTTAAGGGTTGTGTGATCTATTCACCTCTACGCCCTTTTTTCCTGGCACCGCGAGTCTTTGTACTCGATATTAGTGTTTAAGGGTCGTGTGGTCTGTTGACCTCGGCTCCCTTTTTCCTTGGGTGGGTCAGCACTGGCCCAAAACAAATGCTTTATTTACTACAAAACATAATCAGGAATTCAACAGTAGAGTTCTGACAAATCAAGAATTTAACATAATCAAGAGTAAAATTTCTTCAGTTATTCTACATTCCAGGGGTGTTTTAGTTCTTTGCCTTGGCTATCTTTCAAGCGGTACGACCTAGGCCTGTGGTTGGCCACTACCACGTATGATCCTTCCCATTGAAGTTCGAGCTTGCCCTCTTCTTTCGTGTTGACCCTGCTTTCTCTTAATACCAGATCTCCTATCTTGAATGTCCTGGATCTAAGGCCTCATTTGTTTTCACAACTCATCTCCTCTCATTTCATCTCATCTCATCTAATAATTACAATTTTTTTAAATCCTCATACAAAATAAAATAAACAATTCAACTTTTTCAAATCCCAAAATAAAAATAATATTAAAAACATATATTCTAACAATATTTTTTCAACTTTTTAACTTTAATCTCAACTCATCTCATCTCATCTGCGAAAACAATCGAGGCCCTCTCTTGTTTAAATAGTGCTCTACATTTTTTTTGTCGAGTATCATTCTAACTTCAACCGCCTCTCTTTTTTCCTCAATGAGGTCGAGGTCTTCTTCCAAGGCTTTGTCATTCTCAGGTGCTAAAAAATGGCAGGTTTGGTAACTTGGTAGGCCAACTTCCACGGGGGGTACCACTTCACTCCCATATGCCAAGGCGAATGGAGTTTCTCCTGTAGAGGTCTTTACTCTGGTCCTGTAGCCCATAATATTCCTAGTAGTTCTTCTGCCCATTCCCCTTTCTTGTACTTAAATTTATTTTTCAAAATTCCTAGCAATGCTTTGTTCATGGCTTTTGCTTGTCCATTCACCTATGGATGTCCTAGGGATGAATATCTAACCTGTATCTTTAATTCGGCATACCTCTTTGTAGTACTCTGAATCAAAATTCCACCCGTTGTCCAAGACTATGCTTTGCAGGATTCCGTATCGACAAATGACATTTTTCCACAAGAATTTCGTCACGACTTTGGTCGTGATGTTTGCCAATGGCTCTGCTTCTGCCCACTTCATAATGTAGTCCACCGCTATGATCATGAACTTGACTCCACCTTTCCCAGGCGGGAAGGGCCCCACTAGGTCGACCCATTGGGAAAATGGCCAAGGGGTGGTCATGGAAGTCAGCTCTTCTGGTGGGGCGTGCGATACTGGTGCGTACCTTTGACACTTAATGCACTTCTTCGCAATTTCTTTAGCGTCTCTTAGTGTATTGGGCAACTAGTGTCTTGCCCTTATGAATTTCTAGCCAATGCCTTTCCCCCGAAGTAGTTTTCTCATATCCCTTCATGTATTTATGTTAACACATACAATGCTTCTTGTGGCGAGATGCATCGTACTAAAGGTGCAGCGAAACCCCTATTATAGAGGATCCCATCTACCTTCACTAACCTCGATGCCCTTCTTCTTACCTTTCTTGCCTTCTCTTTCAATTTACCTGCGTCCAGGTACTTGATGATGTCACCAGCCCACTCGGGTTCGTTGCCGCCTACCATGTAGACTTCTGGTTCTATTACTGGGACTTCTATTAATCTTTTCTCGGCTTCCCAAGGGAGGGGGGAGTCCTCCATGCTCGAGGTTGTACGCACCAGCCTGTCCCCCACAATGTTGTTTTCTCTAGGTACTTGTGTTATGCTAAAATAAGAAAGTCGGTCGCGCGCCTCCCAGACTCGGCTCAGGTATTTCTTTAGTTTTTCTCCCTTTGTGGCATATGTTCCCAGCACTTGGTTGACTATTACTTATGAGTCCAACTTCACCTCAACCTCATTCGACCCCAGTGCTTCAGCCACTGAGAGCCCTACTATAAGCACCTCATATTCTGCTTCATTGTTGGTGGTTTTGAACGTGAGCCTAGCCATGTAACCGATGTTCTTGCCCTTCGTTGCTGATTATGTGGATTCCTACCCCTCTGCCAGCATGACAAGAGACAAGAGGAGCCATCCACAAAAAGAATCCACAATTTTTCTGTAGGGGCGACGACTGTTTCTGGTGGGAAACCTAAGAATTTGGCAAAAAAGTTTGCTAGTGCCTACCCTTTTATGGCCTTTCTTGGCAAATACTTGATGTCGAACTCGCTGAGCTCGATTGACCACCCGAGTAGTCTCCTCGAGTTGTCTGGTCTCTGCAACAACCATGCCAGCGGGCTTTCTGTGAGTACTTTGATTGAGTGGGCCTGGAAATATGGGTGCAACCTCCTGGCCGCCATTACAAAGGCAAAGCCAACATCTCTACTCGCAGATATCTGACTTTTACTCCCCTTAAGGCGCGGCTTGTTTAATACATGGACAGTTGTGACACCCCTTCCTCCTTGACAAGGATGCTGCTTCTGCTTTTGGAAGGCATCGTCACACTCCTCGTTCCAGTGATATATCTTTCATAATATCCTAAAAAAAGGGAGGCATTTGTCCGTGGATCTAGATACGAACTTGCTCAAGGCCGCTACTCTTCCCACCAGTCGTTGCGTGTCGTTCATATTTTTTGGCAGCTTCAAGTTCATGATCTCTTCAATCCTTTTTAGGGAGGCTTCGATTCACCTTTTTGACATGATAAACCCCAGGAACTTGCCTAACCCTATGCCAAACTCGCATTTCGATGGATTCAGCTTCATCTTGTACTGTGGTAGTATTGTGAAAACTTCTCTTAAGTCGGCCAGGTGTTAGGCTGGTCTTTGCTTTTGACTAGCAGGTCATCCACATAGACTTCCATGGTCTGTCCTATTTGGTTTTTGAACATCTAGTTGAATAGCCTCTGGTAAGTTGCCCCCACTAGGGGTGAGAATCAGGAGGTCCGGACCGGAAAAACCAATCAGAGCGGCCAATTCAGTCCGAACCGGGAATGGTCCCGTCCGAATTTCATAGGACCGAATTCATTCGGTCCGGTCCACGGTCCAGGGGTTTTTCAGACCGGACCAAATGAAAATTAAAAAAAAATTATAATTTATATATATATTAATTGTATAATTTTCATTTAACCAATTAACCCAATCCTATCACTAACTCACCATTAAGTAATTATTAACTAATACTAATATTTATAATTTTATACTAATAATAATATTTATACTAATACAAGTATTATATTAATAGTCTAGACTCTAGACTCTAATATGGTATAAAAAAAAATACTAATAGTCTAATGTAGACTATAGTTATAGTTATACTAATATAGTTATAACTTTTACTAAATCACTATAACTAATATTAGTATATTACTAATATATAGCTATACTATATTACTAATAGTCTAATACTAATACTATTATATAGTTATACTAATCATGATTCATAATAACTAATCACTATAAGTCTATAGTATTAATGTATTATTATATAATATATAGTATTAGTATCACTATATTATTATAATATATATACACACTATAAGTCTATATGTAGTAGTAACAGTAACACTATAATAATATAATATATAGTGTTAGTATATATTAATATATTATGAAAGTTATAGCATAATACAGTATATAGTATTAGTAATCATTTAGTATTAATGTATTATTATATAATATTATAATATATATTCCACGATTAGTATATATTAATATATTATAAGAATTATAGCATAATATATCTATAATAGTATAGTATTAATATCACTATAAGTTATAAGTTATAACTATATATACCTAATAGACTTATAGGCTAATACAATGATTTATTAATCATATAATGATATACCTAATACAATGATTTATTAATCATATTACAAATTTACATATACAAAAACTTAAAAGTTTAATATATTGAAAAATTGAAAATTATCATAGATTCATATAATCATAAATTATAAATTTATAATACAATGAATTTGAGTCATTGACATACTCTAAGTTAGTAACAAATTAACAATTAACATTTAACATCATAAATATAATTTTCATTAATTTTTTTTTAATGAGTTAATTAAATAATCCACATTAAATAGTTTATTTAATTTTAATTTTACTAATTGCAATAACTTCTTTAATTAATTAATGTACCAAAAAGATAAAAGAATTACAACAAAGTTACAAAACACACATGTGGCTATGACATGTGAGCTGCTAGCCTGCCATCCCAGAAACGGCGCTGTTTGGTACAAAATTGGGCCCAAACGGCGTCGTTTTAGTTACTACAAGCGAAAAAAATAGCTGGGTCGCAACCCAGTTTTTTTTTTTTTTTCAATTTAACGTCCCTAAAACGGCGCCATTTGGGCCCAGGTCCAAATTGGACCCAAACGGTACCATTTTAGGGAATAACCTATCAACGCTCCCCCCACCCCCCCCCCCCCCCCCCCCCCACCCCCCCCCCCCCCCCCCCCCCCCCTCCCCCCCCCCCCC